>OMLI01090716.1:0-21302 GCA_900302605.1 Rondeletia loricata | reverse complement strand
CACCATCCGCAAATTTTGGCAATGGAAAACCGAAAAAGCCGAGTAGAGTCGAGTCGAGTCGAGTAGGTACCATGCAGTGGAAAAGCGCCATATTACTTCACATTATCACGGTTGCTGGATTGTGGATACACTGTAAAGTAATGTTAATGAGCCAGTAAGCTGCTGTAAAGAAAATTTTAAAAACGCAGTTTTTAAAAAACGGGTCTGGGTCCTCAGCGCTCGTAGCCAGTCTTAACGTAGAGATCTGTGTTGTTTGATAAACATCAGAGCAGATACATGCGGTATATGAATGCATAAACTGAGTGGAGTTATAATTAGATTAATGTGACTGAAGCCGAGCTGCATGGGATGAGCAGAGTACAGCTGATAAGGAGGTGGAACCTTTTTCCCACTACAGTCAATTAAGTCAAAATCATAATTTCGAACTAAAAAGTGAGGGAGCGCCTAAGAAAAAATGGGACTGGGAAACCAGAAAAATGTAGGAGGGTCGAATTACAGGTAAACCGTAACAGTTGGCACCTCTGAAATACTAATCAAAATATCTCATGAGATGAGATCTGAAACAAATCAGGGATTATTTGAAAATTTGAGTTTTAACGTACTTTACATTACCATGCAGTTCAATGCAATTAACATAAATGTGATTAGTTAACATGTGATGTTGCATATATTTATCGATATCGAAATAATTTCCTATGATTACCATCATTTTAATCTTGTCCATATCACCTTGCCTACAGCCCATTACTGGTAAACAAATGCAGCTGAAATCTGTGTAGAAATGATATCGTTTCTGAATGCAAAACAATGTGCGCTATACCAGAAAGACAGTGTGTAGTCTCCCACGAAGGTCTCACTCTCTCGGACCAGGAAGGAGCCATCAGGAGCTCCGGTCTCCAGGCAGTATTCAGACAGCAGCCTCTCGGCTATCTGCCGCCCATCCCGCCCTGCACCCAGCTTCCCGTGGAACCACTTCTCTGTCACATGCTGGTCCATACCGTTTGATACCTGGGAGAGAAGAGGAAAGAGGAAGAGAGAGGGAGATGCTGTTCAACTCTCAGCTATTTCATCAGTGTTTCCTTCATGTTCATTTAGCCGCAGTGTCCCTTCACAGCTGGAAAATTGCCTCCACAAATAGAAAAACTTAAATAGAATGAAAATTCACCATCTGGCCATACTGCTCACCCCACACACAAAATATAACAATTGCAATTATAACACAATCATCCATATATCATGATATAACTTTAAAAAAGAGCCATTCTTAAACTGCGATACCTACTGGCACTGATCCTGGAATGGGTCCAGGAGAAAAACCTGGGGCTCAGAACCCCAATTACCCCCATCCCCTACAGGAAACACTGTATTTCACATGCTGTATGCAAATTAAGTGCAATCTCTGGTGGTCCACAGGTTCTGTTAATTCCTATGGATTCGGAGGCAACATTCAGGACTAGCCATTCTGGTCTCTATGTAGTATTTAAGGCAGGTCAGGCCTCCTCACCTCTCGGTGCTCCTCCTCATCATCGTTGCCCTGGTTACTGGAGGTCTCCTCTGAGTAGTAGATCTTACTGCTGGTCAGGACAAAGAAATGAGGGTACCACTCCTGAGGGGAGAGAGAGGATGGAGGGAGAGAGAGAGACAGTTATTCCCACTGGTCTGAGTTGTATGAAATATTTAAGGGATCCATGTGTTGCACTAAAGGCTGGAACATGCTTCTCCGTCTGCACGTAAACGGGTGTCGTTCGGAGACGTTCCCATGGCTGTTTTCTTTTGTACTTGTACGGAACGTTAACGTATCCACTGGGGGGCAGTGTCATGTTTAGTAAACCAAAATGTACAGAAAACGTAGAAGAAACCAATCGGCTTGTTTTACACGCAGGACCGCACAACGCGTTGTTGAGATTTGGGAGGAGTGCGCATAGGCTCCTCTGCAAGCCTCTGCGACCTACGGTTACCCATAACACCCCTCTCTGCGTAGATCCGCAGAGACATTTACGTGCATCTTCGCAGAAGTATAATTCCCGCTTAAGAAGTGGTCCAAGTAGGCAAGGAGGTGCCCTCTTTCAAACTGTCCCACTGGCTAAAAGATTGGGGGGGGGAAGCAGTTTGTCAACTTGATGCCTGGTTCTAAAAACACGAGTGACCTATTTATAAGTTGTGCAAGGAGAGCATGCTTACATGGTTGATGGGGTCCTCCAGGAATAGGATGCCGTTTTTGATGGAGTTGCTGATATCATTCTCTGAGTAGGGAGTGGAGGTGGACACCTCCTCATAGGCACTGCCTTCTGCAAGCTTCTTATGCTGTGGGAGGAGGGGGGGGAGGAAGAAAGATGAGAGGGTTGAGGGAAAGAGGGAGGGGAGAAGAGCAGAAAGGGAGATAAAGACAATCAGAAATGTTCTACTATCAAAAGGCCATGTGGAACAGTTATCCATTCATAATCATTTCTAAGATCATCTGTCTTTGGTGAGAAAAAATATATTTGGCACGAAAAAAGGAAACAAAAAATTATATCCCATGATTCCTGGTGACCCCTGACCTTGATGAGGATCTTTCTCTTGAGCTGGTTGGGTGAGGGCAGGCCGTCAGCTGAGATGTCCACAGCTTTGGTCAGCAGCATGTCCCCGAACACCTTCTTAAAGAAAGTGGCCATGTTCCTCTGCTGCACAATGCTACAGTGGTCCTCGATGGACAGGATGATGGGATACCTGTGGGAGGAAGATGGATTAGCTCTCATATTACCACGTTCTTTATCTGTGCTTGAGTGTAACTTTCTAACACTGGAATAAGAGATTGAGTGGTGTGATTTCTGCCCTTAAACATTGTTTCCATTGATAACTTTTTTGTGTGCCCTCTCCATCTCTTTTTTCCATCTCTTTCCCAAAGAGTCTAGTCCGAGCATGTGTCGATCATGGAGACTCACTCAGATGTGACGAAGGCATGCTCTTTGATGGTCGTCAGGACATCACAGAACTTGATCTTCGTCGTGAGGGTGTGTCCATGGTAGATGACTGGCATTCCATCTGGACCATCCCAGCAGTCCACTGGAGATAAACACACACACACACCATCTATCATTTCATTTACCATGTATCATGTAGAAAGTAGTAAATGTACGGTACTGTTATGTTCTGTGCTTCAGTGTCATAGATTCACAGATGAGTTACAGACCTTTAAACTGGGAGGACCACAGGCTTACATAATTTGTATTTACTCTAGTATGAAGCAAGGTGACCCTTTGACTCAAAACCAGTTCTATTAATAGAAAGCCGTCTGACAAGGGTTTTGTGTAACGGCAATATACAGCACAGTTGTGCAAGAGTGAGTGAGCGTGCGTGTCACTAAGGGCGTGGTGGAGCTGAACGGGATAGGAGGGGGTGTGAAACGCTTGGTTAGGAGACTGAAAGTCAAGTGGGTAAAACTGTGTGTGTGCATGCATATTTGTGTGTGCGTGCATGTGTGCGTGTGTACCCACACTCAATGCAGCGGCAACCCATCCTTAGACAGCGAGAGTACGCCTCCAGAGACGACTCACTGGAAAACTGGTCTCCCGTCAGGTAGCTAAAAATAAGCATGCAACGTCAAAGCACGCACACAAAAACACACACCTGAATAGTCTTTCAGCCAACGGATTCAAACAAATTCATATACCAGGGGCTGCACCACATACACACTTTCCATGGTGGTAGTACAAACACATGGAAAAGGCTGTATCAAAAGGGTTTTCTCTCTTTGTTGACTCGAGTAAACACTCCTTTCTCATTCAGCCGGTCAATTCAAACTTAATCAAAGCAAAATGGAAGTTTTCGTTCCGCCGCTCCAATGACCATTGTTTCACAACCAGTACAGAAGGTTATCATTCGAACTGCCTTTCACACACTTTTCAATGGGAGGAAAAATACATTTTCCTGCTAAATACAAGCCTAGCTCTCATTGTGAAACATGATTGTTAAATAATACACTTTAATCTGATGTATGAAGTCAGTTCAAAGGCCCTCCTGGCTGGAGGGTGTAGTATCAAGGGAAATATGCCAGAATTCAGTGTTCAACAACTGGTTTAAATTTTGACAAAAGCTTGACAAAATGAAATGTATTAAGAAAAGTCCCGGTCTCACACAAAAAGCCTCTCTCTCTTCCCGTCACCCCCACCACCACCCCCCTTTCGTCCATCCATCCATCCCTCCATCCTTACGTGTTGTGCGAAGAGGAGATCCAGTAGTGGGACAGGGGGTTGTTCATATCTTCAGGACACACCTGGTCCAGGGAGGCGTCCCAGATGGTGTTCTCCTTAGAGAACAGGTAGGTCAGGAACTAGACAAGAGACATGATGAGAAGAGAGCATTGGAGGGTGTACTGGGGTTATTGCAGCTCAATTACTCATCAATGCAGTAGTGGTGGCATTTCCTGTCCCATCAGGACACAAAAATGATCAAGCAAGCATCTGTCCTGCGGAAGTGTCCTTGATTGATTGATTGAGGTCTTTATTGATGCAGTAAAACAAGTATTGAGCATTCAATACAAATAATCTTGATCAAAAGGATAAAAACACAATAAAGCCCTAGAGCTTGTTTCCATTGTGGTCCTTGAGCAAGACACTGAATCCCTAGCAGCTGCTGTTCTGTATCTCAACCTGCACTCTGACCTCCCTACGTCAGGGGGGAAAGCAAGAAGAGAATTTCCCTGTGGGGGTCAATAATAACTATTTGTATTGTTATAAACGCTGCATGACCAAGGCCTGTACACCTACTATCTAACGCTGCATACTCTCAGGCACAGAAACAAATAGCACCAATTCCTGCAGGCTGCCTGGCCCCAGTTTCCTCTTCTCTTCAGTCAATCATAGCTTTATGGTGCGACCACAAAAAGCATCCCTTACTCTCTGCAGAACTCTCACACGGCGCCACAGTCAATAACCTTTTCTATCTGTGGGAGGAGGTGCTCTAGTCTCTAGTCATGACGATCCATGTCAATTTCTGTAAGCATCTCCCACCCACACCAACAACATTGGGGGGCATCGGAAAACATAACTTATGAAAACACACTATTTTTTCCAAAATTTTCCATGAGTCAGCAACTCTAAAGACTCAGAAAAGAGTGTGATATGATGAGAAACGAAGGCAGGAAGAAAAAGAAAGGGGGCGAGGTGACGAGAGTGTGCATACCTCGTCTTGGTGGAAGTAAGGCTGCTCCACTTCTCTCAGGGGGTCTTTCAGGTAGCCGAACATGAACTCCTGCACCTTGTTGTTGTCTGTGGCCCACAGTTCCTGTATTCACATACATACAAACACAAATACATTGCAAACCTTGCAAACAAAACATGTTGACCAAATCTGCAATAAACTAGATGTCCAAAGACCCAGAGAGAGAGTGTACCTTTTGAGAGTCCAGGAGGAAGCTCTTGAAGTCCTCTAGAGAGATCCTCTGTTCCGGTTTGTCAATGAACCTGACGGAGAAAGAAATGGTTCACTTGAGAAAACGCATATCTATTACACAACAGGGAGATTCATTGTGTGTGTTTAGTTTTGACCTACCTCTGTAGAAATGGGATCTCCAGCTGAAAGAATGGTCGAAAGGGTGTTAGAACTAAAGATTTATAGTTCATTAATCAAAGCACTGACCTTTTGGTGTGTATAACACTAGCCATATAGATCCACACAACCATCCTGGGGGGGCTGGGTGCTTAGTCATCGGGGGCACTGAGGTCATCCATTTAATCTGACCCCAGCCAGCCTGCCTGCCTCTTCATCTATATGTGTGTGTGTGTGTGTGTATGTGTCCTAATGGCCTCCACCAGAGGGGTTTGGCGGGTTTTTAACTGGTCTATATTGATCTTGCAGCCATTTGAGAACAGACAGATGGGGGAGGAGAGGTGCTTTGGCAGGGCATCAGATGGGGTTCTGGGGGATGAAAGTGCTAGGACGTATTGAAAAAAGGAAAATGTATCCATAGCTGCATGAAACCATTTCATACACTTAACTTACATTTTTCTGAGCATCAAACATGAGACTGCGATAGAGTTGGGCAAATTGGCTGAAGGACACGTCTCCATTCCTCAACTCTGAGTCCTATAAGAGATAGACAGAGGTAGAAAAAAAGATAGGGGGAAGGAAGGGGGGAGAGAAAGAGGCTGCAATGACATCACACATCATTAGGCTATAACAACATCTTATTGAAAGGGAAGTAGGATGGGAGCTGAAATGGAAGGGGGCTGTGACAAGTGGAAGCAGGTTACCGGAAGTTTCTCTCGGAGGAACCTCATGTTGGGGACCCTGTAGTTGACCTGGCTCAGCATGCTCTTCAGATCCTTACAGGATATCCTAAACACATACACACGTTTATATAACAATCAAACACAAAACATGGATATGCACGTAGAAAAACACTGAAGCAAGCACAAAGACGTACACTAACTTGTACACTCTTAGGGTCTGACCGTGCACGGACAGAAACAACTCACACAAAGCAATGAGAAAATTTCATTTTGACACCCCGAAACTTTTTGAGACCCACATTTCCCTCAGTCTATGGTTAGTCGTTGACGTGTCATTGTCGTGACTTTATTATTACTGCACAGTGTACAATCTCAGCCAGAGGAGACAATACCCCGACAGCCTAACAAAGGCTCGTCCTTTGTCTAAGAGGTAACAGACAAACATCTCTGTGCATCTCTTCCATTCTCTCCAGTCTGTTTCCTGCCCCAGGAAGTGGTGCTGGTGTGCGGCTGAGAGGTTAGTTCCTTCACTACACCTCCTCACCACAACACTTTCAGAGTTACCTACCAGCCTGGTGAGCATAGTCTTGTTACTCGACATTTCAGCAGAGGGGACAGGACGCGCAATCAGGGCAGCAAACGTTTGAGTCATATCTAATTTGACCTACTTTCTGCAAGGGTGATCTGACCAACTCTACAGTTTACATCTTTTAAATGAGCTGACTTACTTGTCTTCTCTGTTGCGATCAACGGCATAGAACTGCTTGCGTAACCATCTATGAATAGAGAGAATAAAGACAATGTGTGCATTTAAATACAGAAAAGCACACAGAGGATAAAAATGATAAATGCTGGTTATTAACATATTCCATTTGGTAGACACTTTCATCCAAAGCACCTTACAATACCATGAGTGCATAACCCGAGATTTCGATGTAAAGTTATGCAATGTGATGTGCGTCTATTTGTGTGTGTGCTTTGTTTACCTCTCTATCTGCAGCGGTGTGGGCGACTTCAGTGTGTCGGCCACAAGCCAGTTCAACCCCTTCACCCACATGGTCATCTCCTCATCAGACGTCGCTAGGGGCAAAACAACAGTTAAACACATGACTGACGTGTCGAATATTTTCAGATTAGGACATGCAAACTCCTGTATCAGCTTCTGACCAGTCAACCAGCAATAGTCATGGTGATGTCATTCACTTGCTTTCATTTAGGTAATGTAATACAAGTAAACGTATGTAAAAAAATATGAACATCAGTGGTGCTAATGGATTATTTGCACGCATGTTAAAAAATACTGTAGCAAAGTAAAATACTGAATCAATAGCATCATCTGAATGGAGTGATCCATCATCAGTCATATATATTATAAGCCTGTGTTTGTGTCTGTTGGTACCTGCTAGGCTGAGTGCCTTAAGGCGAAACTCCGTGCCATGTAGGATGACAAAGCAGTGAGCCTGGTCTAGCCGTGCCGCAGAGTCCTCCACATAGCGCTCAAAGTCCCGTGACTTCTGTCCAGAACGGATCTCCTTGATCTCTCTAATGTCAACTGGAGAGATAGATACACACAACAGTTAGCTCAACAGAGCCAGCATTTCCCTGCACATTAAAAGATGTCCAGCCCAGTATTGTAAAATCAGAGTGTCTTGGATTGGGGGATTGTGTGAGATACTGATGTTAAATATTCTAGGAAGGTGCATTCTCTGTCATGGCCTCACACAAACAATGATCTTATAGTTTACAGACCTAGACATACTGCACGTACAGCAATGTTTCAAGGCCCTTGACCACAGAAAGACTTTCGGCGAGGCTGAGGCCACGACCTCAAGCCACATATGCGTGCTTCTGAGACATAGGGTGCACAGACATAGTTAGTCATGATCAAGTTTACCAGCACCGAGATATCTTCCGTTTGTATTTCACCACTGACTAGTACAAATAAAACCAATTACTAATCTGAGAAAAGGGGTCTTAGGGCAGTGTAATGAATCTGTCTGTGATGGGACTGATCTGGTCTGTGAGTGAGAGCAAGAGCATGACTGACTATACTGACACCACGCCAAATGCTATTAACAGGGAATCCACACACTCACCACAGAAGTAGTGTATTTGTGTGTAAAATGGTTTATGAAGATAAATCTCAAACGGCATAAGACGTGGAACAAAAAGTACATGCAACTTTTATAGCACACTGATACACTAATTACAACCCTGAAGTGATTCCACCAGTCGAGCCCAAGTCTGATACAGATCTTCTGATTTCCCTAATCTGGACTGATCAAAGCAGCACAGGATAGGCTTCCATACAAGTCTGCCTTATCATCTAGCTTTAGAGACGATGTAATTGAATATAGACTGGCATAATATTCTCTTGGCCGCAGTAAGGGGCAGTCAGAAACTTTATGGACTGCGTAGGCTGCTATGTACAGATGAATGGGTTCCTATCAACTTTGTATGAGCCTGAGCAGGTTCAAGATGTAGGGACTCTCCTGCTGAACACACACACACACACACTTTGTGCAGCTCCTGCTCCTCTTCCTGCCCCCGAACCACACATCCTGTGCTTCTCTGTCGCCTACACACCACATCTGTGCCTGCGAATAGGTGAGCATGTGCATGTTCTCTAATCATACATCATATCTCAGTTTACTTTACTCTGTATACGGGGCAGCAGACTTCCGCTGAAGCGAACCGACTGACAGGCTGATTTGTTACACAACAATTTTAGTCATTTGAATCAAAATATTTGGAGTCTACCTTGGACAGATGCAGGAAATAAGAGATAACCAGAGGTGTAACCTTAACAAAGGAGAGAAGAGGAGGCATCCTGCTACACACTGCCACACTTCCTCCATCGCTCTGGCCCACTCGATCCTCCCTTCCACCCCATTTCTACCACTCCTCACTCACTGCAACTTATTATCCTTCAACACATGATCTTAAATTCATTGTATGCATTATAACCTGGAGTCAGAGGCCATCAGTGGTGCAGTGTATCCCTTACCATAGCCATTAGTGGGCGCCCTGCCCATCTGACGTAGCGGCTGCCCACTAATCAGCCCCCCCCAATAAAATGCGCAAACAGCGCGCCCCCTTAACTCACTGTACTCCTACTATACAGTGTTACAAATAACACATTCATAATATAACAATCTAAACTTTACAATTATATATATAATTTAATAAGTCTTTGTACACCATTGTTTCCAGCACTTTACTGTTTTGTGTTTACTACTGGTGTTAAGAACCCCCCTCCCCTCTCTAAGGCATATCTAATCTAAGGTAGTTTAATGACCGCACAGCCAAGGCTGGTGGCATTTGCTTTCGGTACAGCACGGCATTCAGCACAGTTCCAACACAAGGAACCAACATCAGCACATTGGACGCAGCGCACAATACATATCACATTATACACACATTGAATAAGTTACACCACATTGCACAAAACACATTAACAGACAAAGTGCAGTGAGTGCAAGACATAACTAGCTTGGGACCAGTGTGACAATTTCGATGTATGTATTACAGTGGGGAAAAGGCTGTTTTTTAAGTGGGATACTGGAAAAGGTGGTGAGCAGGTTCAGAAATGATTTTCATCCTTTTAACTTTTATAGGGCAGAAATTGGGCTCAGCACCTGAATACCATGTTTAGGAGTCCATTTTGAGCTCCCACCACTCCGATAAAATAAGTGCAGCCTCATGCGATTTGGAAATTGAAGTAGTTCATATTGCAATGTTTCCTTTTTTCAATTAATTGTGCATGCAGCCCTAAATGTGACAGTTTCAGTGTGGACTTTCACCTCAGCCCTCAGCTGATCCATATCAGCTCCATTGATGTCACATACCATAAAGCTGGGCTGAGGACTTTCCCCTTGACAAATAACTGTCATCCAGCTATATGGACATTGTTCACCTTTTCAACACACCGTAAATGGAGCGAGTCCAACATGGAGCTGTGGTTATTTTCCAATGAGGACACAATCCTTACAGAGAAGTTTTCATATTGACCCAAACAATCTGAAAGCAGATGCTGATTGTGTAACCTGTTGGCGCCTGCTGGTTTATATGGCACTAATTTGTTGACATTTGTCTCATTAATATAACGGATTGACAGTCAAGTCTGTAACAGAAATATGAGCGGTGTGCTAGCTGGAAATGACATCAGAAGTTTGAAGAGAGAGACTGTGTGTGTGTGTGTGTCCTTTGCAGGAGGTATGGAAAAGGCAAGTCAGAATGATGAGTTTCCACAGAAGTGCGCTGGTATCACCACGTCACATAACCCCAACCACATTTACAACCATTACTGAAAAGAAAACAAACACACACAGCTGTCCCATGCAGTCATTTATTACTGCAGTGTGAAAAATCAGGAAATCAGTTTTCTGTCAATGTTAAGTCATAGGTGTCATAGTTGTGCATTAACTAACTGGTTTAGTTCGTTTTGCAAAGAAAGCACTGTGTGAGCGGAGCGGAGGCCAAAGAGAGCATCAAGTGTGACTTGAGAATATGGATGTGAGGCTGTGAGCACTGATTTACTGGTTAGCAGAAAAGCCTTGAGGCAAAGATAGCGTGAGATACGTCTACACAAACCCACGTTCATGCTCATGAGGTATAAATTATGACTTATCATGGGCATTTATATCTGTTGCATTTAAGTCTATTAAAGCATTCAATACATTACACATGCGTGTCGTAAAACACTATAAAGGACTGTGGTCATATTTCTAAACAATCTAATAAGTGGTGTAGCTCCATCTTGCTTTTCTGCAATATTCTGCCAAATACTTTCGTGCAGTGGTCCACGGTCTATGGCCCAGCTGATTTCACCGATTAGTTCCCCCTCTCTGGTTGAAGTTGTGCTATTAAGTGAAATCGGCTGGTGTCGTGTTTGGCTGGAATGAAAACCTGCTGAAAACTCTTGGGTCTCCACGGACCAGGACTGGAGACCACTGCTTTAGTGTTTCAGAGCAAGGCTTGTTAACAGCTGAGCTGAGAGTTCACAGTGAGAGGCTCTGACACTGTGGTGAGCTCCCAGACCAGGAAGGGAGGCTCCTCTATTAGGGCACCAAAATCTGATCATAGCTTGAGCGTATCAAAACACACAAGGAAGCTCATTCATTTAAAAAAATCCAAAATTGCCTCATTCATTACAGTATTAGGAAGGAAGTCAGTTAAATTATCTCACTTTGGTGAACATTTACAAGAAGTTGCTCTGTAATGATGAAAAGTAGCAAAATTATGTGTCACACAAACATGATTCTCTGATTCATGTTTTAACGCTTTGTTATCCAACATAACTTACACAAGCAGAAACCAGAAGTTCCAAAGTGACTGCAGATTTATAGTGCATACGCGAGCAGTTACTCGAATACAGTTTTACATTGGATGTTTCTCAACAGTGTCCTGTATCAGAACGGTCTACTAAATTATACTAAATGTACAAACTAATGTAGCCTTTTGGGTTCATACAGTCACTTGAAAAAGACTATGAATGTACATGCAAGTGTAATGTTGCCAGGATTATAATGGCAACTTATAAATTAGTTTCAAGTTTTTTTTATTGATCACATACACATGGCGTACATGGCAGTGAGATTCATTGTTCCCATATGCATCTCTCTCAATTTACAACAATATACACAATAAAAATAAAAAGACAGTAGGATTTTAGCAGGTATTTACAACTAAGTGATGGATAATACTGATGGAATATAAGGATAATGAGAATGAAGAAGTAATAAAATGAATAGAAGGTAGTGCTACATAAGGTTCATGACATGCCCTGCCTACACTTCAGTAGGTTTAGGTTACCACCAATATTTCATAGACTACACCCTGCTACTGTACATTAAGCTGGTCAACAACCTACAGTACATCTTAATGCATAGTATTATGATGTATAGTATATATCAGCAAACAATTCATATCTGCTGCTAATTATTTGGTTTGTGACTAGCAGGATAGGCCAACTAGATGTGCAAAGATTATTCATACAACAAGCATCTTTCTATAAATTCTCCCGAGCGTATGAGATCATTAAATACGAATCTCCCTCAAGCGAAATCAATCCAGGAGAGAAAATGTGCTAAACACGCTTCGATCAAGGGCCAAACAGGTACGCTTCTCAGCATGATATATTTAGCAACAAACTAGAGTACCATTTCTATGGTTAATGGACATAATTCTTGCACCGTCATTGATACGGGGTAAATTCGTTGGCTAAATCGTTCCCAAATGATCACACACTTCCAGTAAAAACCCTCATATTCTATTTCTGTACATTAATGAGCCGTCTAGGCCGATATCACCTCCCCAGAAGTATCGAATGGCAGCTATGAGCTCATGTGTGTATGAAACCCTTCATGGCAGAGAAGATGATACTGTTCAGTAAAGGGAAGAAAAAAAACATACACACAAGCCTACAGTCTCTTTTTTTTTTTGCTCCTTTTGCTGCATCCGGAGCAGAGTGCAGCTGTGCACAAGGCATCCTGCTACCCGGGAGACAGACGAATAAACGACTCACTGAAGGCCTGCGTTTCATCAGTTAGACACACTGTTTTGTTGAAGACTAACCTGAATGTAAGCCTTCCTGCGAAACTGCACCATATTCCTATCAATGCCACGCTAGACTTTCACAAATGGAACGTTATTCTTGTCATCTGCCCTTGGTTTTTGTGTGAGATGCATTTTCCCTACTTCGTTCCAAAACGTGATATCCGGCATTTGAAAAAAGTTAAACCTGCTCTTACAAAATGATTATAATGCCACAAAATTAAAACAAATAATGGTACTTTTTGGGGGGAAGCAATCCACTAACCTTTGGCATTTTTTAAGCCCTCATATACACCCTACGGTACATCATTCACCGACTGTTTCAAATTCCATCAGGTGATGTACATGTCTGTTGTGAGCCACTCAGGCGCCGCAGACCACTTTGTAGTTTTCACGTTTCTATTTATGAGTGTATGTAAACAGACCGGTTTTGGCATGGGTACCTTCATATTAGAACCTGTTTTGTGCGCATCAGTATGTGTGTGTGTGTGTGTGTGTGCGTGTGTTACTCACCCTCTCCCTCTATTTTATCCGTGCCCCGTGTCCAGATAATTGTCCTGGTCTCCAGCTTGACTTGAAATGTCCTTCTCTCCGGCCGCTGGGACTTCTTAGAGTAAAAGAGTGTCAGTACTGTCCCCAGCTCCAGATCTCTGTAGAGGTTGTTCATCTCCGTGTCGTTCTCCATCCACGGAACAGGTCCGTTGGAAAAGAAGCCTGAGGTCCCAGCCATGTTCACTTCCCCCGTTTGTTATCCTTTTCCTTTCAGAACAATCTGCTCAGTCCAGGCCTAGACAGGGATACCTACAGGAGGAGAAGAGGAGGGGGGGGGAAACCCATGAAACAACAATTCCCTGGAGACTTCTGTTGTGTCAGTCCTGTACACACATTTTACCAGTGAAAAGTTGACACTGTCGGAGTCAGGCGACTCATAGACCTCAGAATATGGTTACAAATATGTTTTTTAAAAGATACACTAACTGGCAAAAAAAAAAGAATTGTACATTCAAAATACATTCTGAGAGGCCAAAGTAAATATTTGGATATATTTGCAGATATGCGGTCAACTGTGCATGGGAGGAAAATGCATTTCCAGTGTCCAAACTATATTTTGAATGAATGTCATCTACATGTATAAATACACTTTTGGACCAATTTCTGTACATTTTGAAACATATCCCTAGACATATTTTGAAATACACGTAAAATGTTTTTTGCTGTAGAAAATCCTTGCATACGCACCGCACTATTGGCTATGGTTTAGTAATAGTTAAGTGTTTCGGCTTGTACTGTACAGATGCCCTTATGACAAAGAACTACAGTAATGCTGTTGTTAATTTAAGACGGATGCTACACAAATACTAACATAATATGGGAATACTATAGGAGAGAACACAAACTACGACAAGGTCACTATAAACAACAGGAATATTGTAGTGATTTCTCTTTGATGTGCTCACAGAAATGACAGCTGCAACCTCAAAAGAGATAGCGATTCTCACAAGGGGGAAAACACGTTGATAAAGCTAAATCACACCAGATCACTTTTCTCTCCGACATTAAAATCCACAGGTTTTACCTCTAATCCGGCTTAATCTGGATTTGACTGATTTTAAACCCCCGTCTAACTACCAACAGGCCTGTTAATCTGCTGCAATCCATCCCAGTGGATAAACTCTAAAGTTTCCTCTGGATGGACGAGACATCACATTATTTGGGAATACAACTGGTGGCGAATGGTAGCAGAGCGGGACACACACAGTGTAACAAGAACGGTTATTTTCACGTGGAAACAGGGCTGGTATATCCACGAGCTCCGCTGGGTCGAAGGAAGTATCATGGCTGGTTTCACCCCTGACAAAGCCCAGGTAGCAGTGGTGTTTTTTCTACCCCTTTTCTTTCCCAAGTGTTGCCCCCGCTTTCGGCTTACCGTGTGCAGAAAAATCAAGTGGAAAACAACACGTCGCAGGGCTGCTGTGACCGCCGCAATCTCGGCCGACCGCACATCTCCAGCGGCCCGACGGGTCCTCTCTCCTCTCCCCGTGTTTCTCCTTCTCCTTCACCGCTGTTTCCCGTGATTAAATCATCGCTGGACGCTGGGAATGCGCTCCGGTCCCGACGAGAATGATCCCCGTTTCCTCTTCTCCCCTCCAGTCGTCCATAGAGCGCCAGACAGAAAGAGCCGTGCAGACTACGCAAGTTTGGTCTCCAAACCAGCCCAGGCCCTTCCCCCCATCCGACCTACAGCGTCAAAGTAGCCGGAGTTTAAAAAAACGGGACTTCCGGTTGGAATCTTCAGAATAAAAGCCGTATTGACGAACACGTTGCAAACAGTGTTGGGAGGAGACACAAAGTGCCAAAGTGAAAATAAAGAATACAGTTGGTGGACATAATAACGGCAACACCTAACAACATGTGCATATCAAGTACCTAATAAGGAGCGCGGCCTCCCTTTGCCTTCAGAACAGCTTCATCCTCTTTGTGTGTCATGCCGGTCCTGAACTGTGTGTAGTGGGATATTGGACCATTCTCCAAGAAGGAAAACCTCCAGCTCTTTTAGGGATGTAGGAAATGGAAAACGACTTCCTATAAAGGTTCAATCATGTTTAGGTCTGGTGATTGGGGAGGCCATGGAAGGCATTTGTCTTCATCCTAGTGTAAAACCACTCTATGGGGGCATTATCATCTGGGAATATGGGAACATAATGAGGGAACAGTGTTGGCACCTGGTCCTGTAAAATGGCCTCATATTGCTTCGCTGTTATAGAACCATCATCAGACCTAATACCCGTCCCATTACAGATCCACCATCATGATTAACAGTTGGCCACAGACATTGTGGGTTGAAGGTAGCCTATCCTTTATCCAAATGTAAACCCATCCAGACGTAGAAGGAAGAAACACGACTTATCGTACCTTATTACTTTTTCCCATTGCTCAGGTGTCCAGGTTTTGTGCTCCTTACACCAGGTTATGCGACTGTGCGTTGGCCATGGATGGATAGTGGTTTCTGAATGGCAGCCCTGCCATAAATACCAGCTTTGTGAAGCTCACAACGTACATCTTTTGTTGAGACTGTGTTACAGAGGTGTTGATTCAATTCTGTGATCATTTCTGAGGCCGTAGTTTTGTGGTGTTTAGCAACTATCCTGTTAAGTGTCAGTCTATCTGACGATGGGCTTCGACTTACTCATTGTTCCTCACGCAGTTTGCCTGTATTTGGCGTATGTTCACCAACTATTTGGCCTCTTTGGTGCTCTGTTAGTTGCCTCACGCTGCTTTGAAAACTCGCATTTAAAAGTGGTGACTGTCTCTTTTAACACATACTCCTAATTGGCATTCAACTTTATATGCCTTGCCTGTGTAGCTGCCTTTGTAATTGTGATTTAGTTAGTCCTTTTTCATGTGGTGTTTTCTGTTATATTGTCAACCTCCTGTAGGCTACATTTAAGGAGGAATATTGAGTAAAGAATTATTTTTCCAAAAGTCAATTCAATTCAAAGGAATACTCATTCACAAGATTCCACTGAGACTTTTGTTGTTCTGCACACAATACTCAATAACTCCCCAAAATCACTTTCTATGCTCTTATTTTGAAAGCAAAACGCCTTACTTCCGGTATTGCGCTGAGTATCTCTGGCTAGCTTGACGCAGCTCACCCATTCGAGCCCTCATGTACAACAAAGCGCTGGTTAGATCGGCCTCTTAAAGATACAGCAACATAGACGCTACTTTACCCACAAAATTCATAATTAGCTGTTTCCTCGACGTCACCAGCCGTGGATAATTGCCCCTGTTGATCAGGCTACGCCCCTTTCTAGTCAGCAGTGTTGGGGGGTAACACGTAACTCAGGAATTACTTTCCCCTGTAACTGTAACGAATAGTGTAATGAATTACAATGTCCCACTTACCAATCAAAACATAAGTCGTTACTTTTGTTCTCATCCCCACTAAATATCAGATTGACTTTTACTTATCCAAAAACTAATTATATATATGTCACAATTAGTCCTCTCACACTGAAGTAATTTAGATGGGAAATGGCAAAAACAAGTTTAGAGTCTGACGTATATTTCAAAATATAATATATTTATGTATAATGTATCCTGGGATAAGCTTATTTCAAAATATACTCCTGGATAATATAGGTATCCTGGGAAAAGATACATTTAAATATATTCCATGTCAAATGTATTTCTGTACCATGTATGTAAATACATGTAAATACAGGGAGAACATATGAAAGTGGCAATTTTTTTAATAATGACATACATGTTCTCCATATATTGTAAATATTTACATATTTATGGTTAAAAGATAGAAGATTTTTATGTATGTGGTTTCCATATATGTCAACACATTACATATATGTTGTCAAATATACAGAAACAGATTATTTTGCACATGGGAACATAATTAGTTCAAATTTCCCAGTAATCTTGGTGAACATTTTTTAAAAGGGTCAGTTACATAACCCAGTCTATAACAATATGATAACTTTTGTTTCTGTGCGAGGTTTGTCAAGTACATGCTGTCCGTATTCAGTCAACAAGCCTATACTACATCAAATGTGTGCACACCCAATACATCATACATTATGTCCCTTCCCACTCCAGCCCAAACCAAGAATTGCTAAGTATGCCAAACTGTCAAGCAGCTGCACCACCAGACATCCATCACCACACATGACACACCTTTTCTATCACTGCACCAAACCACAAATGCCCTCATTTTTTTTTTACCACACTGTCCTATTTAGCTTACTGCCCTGTTCACATCTTATTCATCCTTGAATGAGCTTCTAAAATAACATAAACTTCACCCAAAAGAGAGTTGTTGTTTTTCAATTTATATATAAAAAAATAAATGTAGTCGGAAAGATAATAAACATCAAATCTCAATTACACACACACACACATATATATAACCTCAAACCTCACCATCACACACACACACACAAACCACTAGCTTCCACCTGACAACTTGAATGCTTAGTCTTGCTGTTCTCACGGTTCACAGTTCACGTTACTCATAAACTCAGTATTAATTAAAGAGGACCCTTCACCCTACAACAGAAAATATAAAGAGCAGAAGAAGAAAACAACGTAACAAAGGAAGGACAAAAGGACGAGGTTGATGTTTTATTCTAAAAACTACAAAGCCTAAATCAATAAGCATTCAACCAAACAGTTGTGTGTTAAATGATCATATGGCAACAAATATTAATGACAAAAGTTAAGACTATCAATTCACATTTAAAAATCAATTCAAAGAGGACACTTTTTGCGTACTCACAGCGATACAAAAAAGCAACACACTAAATTGATCGATTTCTGTGATCTTTTTGGCAAAACCCACATCCCTCTCACATTACTTCTTTTTGGAAGAACAGTCTTTTATAGCTCTTACACCGAACATAAGTTGTAATATAGCCGTTTCAAGTAACCAAGAGGAATGTTATTTCTTGTTCTTTGAAAAAATGTGAAAATTGACACACACAAGTTGCATATAAACACAAAGAGAGCCTTTTGCTGACAATGCATACAGCACACATTTTATAAAACACTGAATAACAGGTACTGAAAAATGACAAAAATATGTACATCCCTGAAATAAACAGCTAAATCAAACTAAATGGAAAAAAGACAACATTCTGTGTGCTAATAATTATATAAGCATAGTGCTAGGGTTTCTATTCTTCACGTTGTCATCACTCTATCGGACTCATTTTACCGATCTTTCACACCATTTTCCCACAAATTGAAATTCATTGTATTATCTCTCATGTTGTTTCTCACAGTCTCTCACACAAACACTCTGTCTTTTGAACTTCTTGATAAAGGGTGGGAAATCGATGATTTATTAATTCATTATTCTATTAGAATATAGAATTTTTCAATAAATCTGATGGCTTAAAAATTTCAGTACAGTCATAACAGACAAAAACATAATACTAACGTGTTCATAGTAGTTGGATCATGGGCAGATAGCTGCAGCTACATACTGTATACAACTGTCAATTTTGTAGTGAGATGCCCTTTGGCAGCTTGGTCAATTGCTTGGAATTATTTTCCTATATCCACAATCAATCTATATATACAGCACAATTATTAATCAGCTGTCACGGCCCCGACAAAGTCATTCCTTCCTCGCTCACACCCCTGCAGTAACCACACAGTGGAATCATTGACATAAACTACAAACCATCTCTACAATCAAAGGCATGGGTAGAAAAGGGAAAACAGTAACAATAGCGTTTAAAACTCGTAGTCCTCGTCGGCCATGTCGATTGCCCAGGCGAACTTCTCTCGCTGGGTTTTGTTGTAGATCTTCTCAATGGGAATGCCCCACTTCTTGCACCTGGAGAGGAGAGAAGACGGATCAGTGAGGGGGATAAACGAAGGTGCTCGTTCAGTCTCTCTCTCTTCCTCTCGCAATCCACTGTCTTCAGAGACACCTCATATATACTGAACTTACACTAATGTTTAAACTGGTGTTACGGGTGTCACATGCTAGCCAAGCACTTCCTCTCAAAGTGAGTCTCTTTCCACTCTCAAACCTACAAGTCTCCGTCATGTGCCACCAAGATGGACGGCTGTGATACCAAATCGAGGCAATTCAAAAATCACTTGCTTGAATTATAGAAAGGATCGTGTTTTTTACAAAAGGAACACAATTTATCAACATCTTCAAACACTCCTCCGCCCCAGCCTTACTCCACACATCACAACACTGACCACAGCCGGAGAGCTCGGCTCAAACATGGACCTTATTCCCACAATGGCGATTTTGAACTTATTTTCACACTTTGGGTGGGAAACCCGGATGAGCAAGTACAGCACAGTTACAGTCTACTGATGTGTGCTAAGACGCACATCATACAAACGTCTGGAATCAGACAAACATTTATTATTTCACAGATTCCCCACTGAAAAACATATTAGAAACTAAAGCATCTCAAAAATCCAGAGGGATAAAGGTTTTAAGGTAACATATTTGGCCCACTATAACTCGCTACCAGAATCTAGCCTAGGTAGCTAGCTAGTAAGCTAGTGTTGCAGGTGTCATTTGTGTTAGCGAGGACTACAGATTCCTCTCCGAGAGAGTCTCTTTCCAGTTTTGGAATCTACAAGGTATGCGCGACAGAATGACAGACGGCTCTGCTACCGGTCAACCCAATTTAACTTCTTCAACTCTGTTACACATACTCGCACACAAACAACTACAGTGTGCACCAGGTTCCCATGCACCACCCTACAAGGGGGGACCCCATCCAGGCAAAACACAGAGCATTCCTGTATCCATTGTGCTTGAGGAGGAGGCTCTCCATAAATAGCTGTGGGGCATGGGTTGGGGGGGGAGGACCGCTGTTCCCCTTTTCTGTAGCCTGGCCCTCCATTCAGCTACAGACATCTCCTCATTGCCTTCCCACATGGAGGAAGGAGTGCTGTGTGGGGACGCTCCCTGGCTTCAGAAACAAACCCTATTGTTCCTCACGCTCACACACTTTTCTTCCTCTTATTTTCCTTCTGCAGCCGTTAGCTTTTCTGCTCGTGCTGCTCCTTTTCCCACAATGCAAGAGCATTTCCTGCCTTTCTGTCACTGAGGTAGATCTGTAACCCCCCCACACACACACACCCACACTGAAAAAACAGGCTATTAAACAGTAGGCGGTTTACTCATTTAAAGTCACAGAGTCTCTTTGGTACATAAATACCATGCGACAGAGATGCGTGGGTCCAGGTAGTTGAGCTTGGAGGTGCCCAGAGCAATCTGCTTGTTCTCCTCTCTGTCTGTGGCCTGCATCTGGAGCTTCATCAGCTGCTCCTCTATCCTCTGGACGGCCTTACGCTTCACCTCAACAGCCCTGACAGAGAGACAGAGACAGAGAGAGAGATACAGAAAGTGAGAGATACAGAGAGAGACACAGATGTATAGAGGGGAAGGAGACAGACAGACACATACAATGGGAGAATTATACATGCGTGTGAACAGACAGACGTAAAGACCTATGGGCATATGGATGTACAGGCATCTGTATTGACCAAAGTGTGACAGACGGTGTCTTGTGTTGGTTAGCAGCGCTCTGGTGTTCTTACTTTTTGCTCTTGTCATCGTGAGAAGCCTTGTGATCGGCCTTGGCAGTCTTCAGCTGCTTCCTGGCTGTAGACAGTTGCTTCTGTTTCTCGTCGATCTGCAATCACAATGACACGCTGAATGAACCTCTATCTGTGATCGTGTAGAGAGGGAATAGTTGTATACTGCATGATGGGGAATTTTCTTTTTCAAAAAGGCAGCAAGACAATACATTTCCTAACCGGAAACACGGTTGCAGCTGGGGTCACAATGCACTGTTAGCATGACACCAAGAAATCATTGTTTGTGAAGGTACTACAGTACCACTAAACCTACCTCTGCCCTCCTACCCTCCTCCCTCTCTGATTGCCTACAGGAAATCAAATCCTGGTTTTCTGGTAACTTTCTCAAACTAAATAGCAATAAAACTGAGGTTCTCCTCATTGGCACTACATCCACCT
>OMLI01090715.1:0-13035 GCA_900302605.1 Rondeletia loricata | reverse complement strand
GTTTGTCGCACCTTTTTCAATTGGCCATATGACCTTGACCTCTGACCTATATAGTTGTAATTTGAGAAAGATGTCATTTGAGTCAAGCGGTTTCTGAGATTCCGCCGCCACAAAATTAACTGGCCAGAAGTGAAAAAAAGAAGGGACATTTTTTTTTGTTGAAAGTGGTTTTGGACTAGTGGGTGGACATGAATTCTGATGATGCATATGATTCCTGCGGGAAATCAATTTAGAAAGAAACCCAACAACTGGTATGGGGGAGGCTTAATAATAATAATAATAATAATAATAATAATAATGCAACACTAAATATTTAATAAAAGAACAAACTACTTACTGCATTAAGACTGTCTCAATAAAATCAAAGAAAAATGAAAAAACGAAATGGTGGCAGATAAATGAAAACATGAACATGTTTAATGGATAGTGTCTTTTTCAATTTCAAAATATTTGGTGTAATAAATTACTCTTTTTGAATAATACAGTTCAGTTAAAAAGTGCATAAATGTTATGACAGTTTCAACAATAATATATTCCAGTATCAGGAAATCAATGCACTTATTTACAGCTGAAGAACAAAGTATATACAATTAATCCCACACAAAGTTTTCGGGGATTATTTATACCAGGTGTCTTTACCTTTTCTCCCTTTTACAATAACACAAATTAGAACTTATTTAATATTGCGACATGAAATAAGCATTACTATTTAAACTACAGGACACTCGGTAGAGTGCATACCTCTGCCACGCCCAACAGTTCCAAGCCATTCATGTCATTCTTGGCCCATGACAAACCTTTTTTCAAAGTTTTGTGGTGTTACGTGAATCCATTCGGAAGTTATGTGCCTTTTAGTGAGGCCACGCCCCCTTTTGGCCAATGGGCGTGGAAAGTTAATCAGTTCTTCCTCGGCCCATGGCCAACCTTTCTACAAAGTTTCGCGTCCCCTTTTGGCCCGCATGACCAACCTTTCGACAAAGTTTCGTGCAAATCGTGAGATATCCTGCCGACAAACGGACAAACGGGGGCGAAAACACAACCCGTCCATCTCTGGGCGGAGGTAATTACCAGCATATTTACTGTACTGTGCTCTCTGTAACTAACACACCACCACAGCAAAGTTAAAGGTGCGCTCTATTGGCCACATTTGCATCCAAAAATAGATACTTTTACACATAAAAGGAGGCTGTTTTCAGCAAGGCACAACATTAGGCCAATATTAGATAGCAATCAAAATTGATAAACCATAACAAGCATTGTAGGTATAAATAGGAATCTTTTCAGTTGATTAAATGTATCTGCAACAATGCTTGTGGCCCCCCACATATCGGCTAACACTGAACTGAGATCCTCTGCCCCATATACATGAGTCTTATCAGAACAAGAGTATTGTGTCCATTTGAATGATGTACTTTAGTATAGGAATGCTGATCTGAAATTGAGCTGAAACTGCTGGCAGTATATGTTTACATAAACCCACAATTGTTCTGTTTTATTGCTTTTATTGTTTTGATCGTTTTATAATTTTTTACTCTTATCGTTTCTATTATATTTTATTGCCTATTTTATATTCTATTTGCGTCTACCTAATTTCCTCATGGGCTCAATAAAGTTTCACCTAATCTTATCTTATTTGAGACCAGTTTGCATAATTAATTAGTTCATATGGTCGTGTGACCTGACCAAAGGTTCTAGATCAGTAATAATTATAATTTCTATTTAAAGCTGGGGTAGGCAACTTTCTTTTTATATTATTTGGTGAAAATTTCATTACACCCGCTCAGCTATCAGTAATTGAAATGGTCTGAGAGAAGATCAGGCCTCTGTGATCGCCCCTGCCTCTGTTTTCAGGCTCTCCAAAATCTCACCGCTCACGGTAGGCCTCAGCCAATCAGGTGAGCTCTCTGCAAGGAGGCCTGCCTGTCAATCACGCACGCGCATAGCCCAGTCTAGTCCTGACCGTCCTGACCACCCTGCAAAATGCAGAGAGAATACAAATATATCCACAGAAGAGATGACGTGAAACAGCCATAATCCGAACTGAACACTGGGACTGGAATAAACTTCTGTGCGAGTTATTTTTCCCCGCAGCACAAGATGTGTTGTTCATCAGGAAGGAGCCACATTCAGGTCAGTCAGTCAACTGGTGTTAGGTAGCTATGGCTTATGTGTGACAAAAAATTTGCTGGCAAATGTTTTTGTTACAACTAGATTGAGCTAGCAGAGCTGTGTTTTGTGTAAAAGGTCCAGTGTCGGAGGGGCGTAGCCTTCTGGAGGGGGTGTAGGTGTGGAGGAGGTCCGAGAGGTATTTTGGGGCAAGGCCGTGCAGAGATTGGCCCTGATCTAGGACCACTGGTTAGGCCACATGACCAAATTTACTTCTCAGATTGGCACTCCTAATCTATCACACAAATGGCCTTGACATTTTCCAGTTTGGGGACTCTTAAAAGAGATCACACCATGCTCTCTATGGTTTCCAGCTTAGGGGAATGCTCAGCCGCAGTCTGCTGTGTGTCCTGCTGCCTGCAGACCTGCTGGTAGTCTTGCAGCACCTTCACCACCATGTCATGGCCAAACTGCATGGCATCATCAACTGGTAGGTTACCCCACCTGCTCAGAAATGAATAAAAGGCTTCATGATTAATCAAATAATTTTCACAATAATTTTCACACTTCAGATCAAGTGAAGCAGGTAGAGCATGGAAGAGACACGGCACTCTCAATTTCAGGGATACACATTTATTATGTATTCAATTATGAATTTATATTGTATGAATTTATTAATTATACACTTTAAGCTTCATCTATTTTTGAGCTACTTTATTTTAAAGTACTTATTCTTTGTACTTATGGTAACTTTTTGTACTTCTGGTTCTGAAAGTGAATCATGTGTTTTCAGTTATAGGTGACACCTTTTACTTTTATTCAAACTGTATTTAACCAGGTTGTCCCCTTTTCAACAGAGATATGGCCAAGAAAGCTGCATCAACATTTCCCAAGTATTGATTATTCTCCATAAAAAGAGCATACAAAAAATGTAGTTGCAAAAGATATTGATACTATCTGATAAGGAATCTCAGCAAACAGGTAGGCCTAGATGTACAGTATAGTGTAATAATACTTTTTTGATGGAGTTAAATTAAATACAAAATAATATAAGGAGCAGTGCAAAAAATTGACAATCAAAGCTAAAGGATACCAAGATAGAAGTACAGACGTAGATCTTACCTGTCCTTTACAAACGGATTAACTTTGCAGGTTTCAGTTAGGAAACGCACCACATCTATGTGACCTGAGAATAAACAGCAAACACATGAAGACACTTTATAGTTTCTCATAAGGGACTCATAAGGTAACTCAGACAACACTGTCATTTTAAAATGCCATAATATAATGCAACATAACCTCAAAATCATAGTGCCCAAAACTCTGTATACTGTATATTGTGTGCTCTACTATTTTATTAAATAGCCATGAACAAATTGTGGATGGAGAATATATATCAAAAAGTGATTTCTTATTATTTCCTCCAGTAACTCACAATCAGGTTCAAGAGTGCAGCAAGGGAATCAGGGCAGGAATCCAAAGCTATGCCTTTCTCATTTGGTAGGAATTAGTTGTTAGTCCTATTTTATCCTGTAAACCAATTATATGCTTGCAAGGCTTTTTAGAAAATGTTTAATCATTGTTGAGGTCTCTGGAGGGGAAACTATGCAGTGAGCAAACTTAGACCAGAAAAGAAGCCACATAGTCTACTGTATGGTGCTGAAAGGTTATGCGAGCTGGTTTGCTAAAGTCTCTTTCATATCGTTAATCTCCTTGATCCAAATATACTCATAAATATTTGTGGCGCCTATGAATGTGTATGTAGCAAGCATGCAAATACACACACTCACAGAAAAAGGGTTGGTGTGGTCTGCTCTGTATATTAATTCATTACTTGTACATATTTTATTTTATATTTGCACACTGTTTATTCAACTAGAGCGCAGGTTTTATATATCATGCGCACACAATAGCATGTCGTGTACACAAGTTAATACTTCGCTGCCATGAAATAATTTTTTTCTCTACAGGTTGGTCACTCCTGGGCTTCGTAGCTGGCCTATAAAGACCACAGGCTTTTCAGACATGCACAGTGCAACAAGGACAGATGAAAATCCAACAGTGTGTTAGTAACATCAGCAGATGCTTGCCCCTCTGGAAAGCATACAATAAAGTTGTGACTATTCCTGTTAACTCAGCCAGTGAGCCTACTGTTGAGCTGTGGAACTTGGGAGATAAAGATTCAGTTCACCAAAAATATCTTTACAGAAAACAATAAATTGTTCACCAGCGCTTTTAAAACAACCCGCTAAACTAATGTCTTCTTCCATCTGATTTCAAAATCCTGGAGTGGTTGTAACAGGACTCCTGCCAAGTCTAAGGCTCTCAGGAGCCATTCTGCCAGGGCTGGCCTTACTGTTTGCTCCCGGTGTACAACAGTAAGCTTTGGATTGCTCCCAGATATAAGCTAATGATGGTGCAGCATGAACACAAACTGGACAAACCTCTGGGGCACGTCACTGTCACTGTCTCTGAGGACGGTGTTATACTGACTATTTGTCAGTTCAAAGTTCAAAGTTTATTTATATAACACTTTAAAAAACAAAACAAGTTTGTACCAAAGGGCTTCACAGAATTGGTTATAAAAGACAAGAATAAAAATGCAAGAAAAATAAAAACACATAAGAGCAGAAGAATAAAATAAGTAGACACACACACACACACACACACACACACACACACACACACACACAGTCATGAGTATACATACATCCACAGGTGTCAATCAAAATAATCCTGGAGATAATCCTAAACTGGAAGAAACAAGATTTCACAACTGAGCTGATCTGTTTGTCAAAGTTCAGAGTGCCATCAAATATCACCCCTAGTCTTCTGCCCAAAACATTATCAAGAGAACGGATGATGGCAAGACCTGAGACCTCAAATCGAAAATTTTTTAAAATGAATGAAATTGTACAATAATTTATATTTCTGTTGAATTTCAAAATCTGTAAAATAAATGGAATGGGATTATATGTTATTATTATTACAGATTTCTTTGCTGCCCCTGCTTCAGTAAGAGCTGAGGTGTGTTTTTGAGCGAGTGTGTTTATTTCTGCTCAGTGGTCATATAGATTTGCTGCCTGACTGCTTTATTTGCCTGTAAAGCTGATTTGGAGTGCTGCTCACCCTCTGCTGCAGCGATATGTAGTGCTGTTCGAGAATCATAGTCTTTCAGATCCATGTCCATTGATGAGAGTGCAAACCTGAAGGATTGAAAGAAAGTACGTTCAATAGTCTACCAATATCCTTTCAAACGTTGAACATCTTATGGATGGTGTTAGGTTAGGGCTGGGTATGGTGGGACATTTTTCAATACTTCAAACGTGTTCTAAAACAATACTTTGATGATACTCTTCTCTGGTGAATGGAAGCACATTTCATTACACAACATAGTTAAGCAATAAGCCATTAGATTTTGTGGTTTACAGTGATTTTAGGCACGACGTGAAGCAGACTGCCTAAAACCCTCTTAGCTGTTCTAAAATCACTGTAAATCACGACCTTGAGTGGCTTATTACTTTTCCAAAACAGCGGTAACACACTATTGTAATAAAAAAACATAATTAAATGTTATGTTTCCACCTAGCGATATAGTTCTTGAACAGTAGCTAAACAAAGTGGTTGCTCAGCGGCACATAAGTATCAGTATGAGTGGTGATTTCAGTTATGCTGTCAAAGGTATGTGTTTATCGGGCATTTTACAACAGCTTTGAACCTGACTAAGCCAATCAGAAATGAGGACTGGAACTATGCGCTTTATAATAAATAATTTTTGTGTGACATTTGAACATGCTATCTGATCTTCCAAACAGAACCAGACCACGCTCAGTTGATTTCCTCAGTACAAATTCCCATAAACAAGAAGAAAACTGAAAAATCTGAATGGTCCTGATAACCCATGCCTAGTCTAGATATTCTGAAGGACATTTGTTGCACTGGAACAAAGAATAATCAAGCTTGTTGGTAATGTACCTTCTCAGGGCCGACACATCTCCACTGTAGGCGGCGAAAATCAAGTTGAAAACAGACTTGTTCTACAAATACATGAAAGTAACATGGACTTAGAGGCACAAAACACATTTAACATACTGAACAAAACTAACAACGCAACTGACCCTGCCATCCCCATCCTGCCTGCGAGGGTCCTGCTTCTTCACAAAATGTCTCAAGTTGTCATAGTTGTGGAAATTGAAGAATGACACCAGCTCCTGAGGATGAAAACAGGAGAAAACACCCAATTTAAGGACTCATATGTTATTCCTATGCTTTAAGACAGTCTAATCAATGTACGTGAACATGACCGAGTCTTTACCAAAGCCAGAGGACCAAGATTAAAACCTATGATGTCACTGAGATGTAACATCTGGAGCAGTCATCAGTTGTATCCCCAGAGAATCCCTAGGGTGTTCTCATAGTCACTTTCACCATCTTTCACAATTCATTCTCTGTAAGGCAGCTCTAGATTTTAAATATTGATGACATCACATGTTTGCGCCTCAGCTTTCTGGTTTGGTATTAAGTTATCCGTGTTCACCAGAAACACAAGTCCAAATGCAAAGGAAGAAAAAGCTAGACTGTAAGTCCTGCTCTTGCCTGACAGAAGTGTATTCCCCGGACACTGTTTCCAACCCTGTCCAGTGGAGGAGACCAACACATCACTCCCATGACATTGGGGATCACCAACAGCACTGCTCCAGACACCCCGGATTTGGCAGGCAAACCGACCTGGGGAGACAAGTGCAAAAGGCTGCAGATGTGATTTACTTCAAGCAAGCACATGGATGAGCATTTCTCCACAGCGTAGCCTAAGATGTCACACATTCAACATTGTTTATCCACCTGTAAATGTCATTTCTTTTGTGTCAGATGGGGCTCTTCTCTATGACGTACAAGTGGTGCGGTACAGTCGCCTCCCATTGTTACTCACATGAAAAGCCATCTGGCCGGAGAAGTCATACATGCCACAAGAGTGCATGAGGCTTAGGGTGTTCCGCACTGCCTCGGCACTCAGAACACACTCGCCTGTGATCGGACAGATCCCTCCGTTGGCCAGAGTGGCAGCCATGATACTTCCTGATTCACAGGTCATCTCGATGGAGCAAAGCTGAGAGGAAGAGAACGTCAGTCTGCGATTGAAACTGGAAAAGTTTGCTCATGATAACTAAATCAATAACAGGCCAGACAGGAACAACAAAGGGTGTCATGTTAGGAAACATTCAGTAGTTTCAATGCTTTTCCATCATTCATTGAGTAACGATTCTTCATTAAAAAGTCCTTCACTCATGGCAGTGCAGTTTACCTGGAAGTAGAAGTCCAGTGCATCAATCATATCTGCTCCCTCAGGAAAACACTGGGTAATGAAATATGAATTGTGATTATTACACCGAAATTGACTATTTGTTTGACTGAAGTGTGTTTTTCATGTATTTCAGTATTCTAGCAAAATGGTCTCTAACTGACCTTCTTCTCTTTCATGTAGTATCCAATAGCAAAATTTCTGTCGCCTGTTTCTTTTTCTGACTGGAATCTGAGACAGAGAGGCAACAAGGGTCAATACCAAAACATCAATAATGCAATGGGGCAGTGGACAGGCAATATACCTATCACTGTAACTGTTGTAGCTTTGGTGTGCAAAAAGAGGACATATAAAAGACAAAATACATCTTATTTCTTATTTTACAGTATACTCACGTGGCATTGCTGAATCCCACATACTCTTGGCCTGCCATTCTTTTCACAAACTCCATAACCTAGGGAAACAAGGACAAACTCTGATGTGTATCACAGCATTTCTGTGCCCACTGTACACAGACATGACATGCAACAGTTTCATATTCAAGGACTTCAGGCAATACCCATGGAGAAAAATATCTAGGACACAGCAGATCACACTACTTACATAGTCAAACTTCTCTGCCTTGTTTGAACCAGGCTGGTGACAAAGTGAGAGAGACAGATGCCAATGTAAAAATATGTTGATGTGAAAATAACTGAATAAAAAAATTAGAATTACCACATTCATGCAATTACCACATTAATGTGAATTAAATACGACTACCACAGCACTGTGCTGTACTACTAATTACACATTGTAAATTGATACATTAATGTATCACTGATTACATAAGTCAGTATCCTATTATCAGCTGATATAGCAAGATGAAAGATAGGTAGTCATCATAAACCCTCATACAGGCTCATACAAGACAAGTTACTGAATGGGACAGTTTCACAATCACTGCTACACACACACACACACACATTCAAAGAGCCCCATTGGCTATCAGGATGCTCACACCCCCAGGGAAGCCCCTCCCTCCAACATGGTGATAGTAAACCTGGCATTAAGGCAGTGTTTCTCAACCTAGTCCTCAAATGCCCCCTTCAATTAAGATTCAATTAAGGGCCACACATCATTCTCATTACACCTTAATTGAATCAGGTGTGCAAGAGTAGAGTTGGAGCTAAAACTTGCAGGATAGGAGGCATTTGAGGACTGGGTTGAGAAACACTGCATTAAGGGGTGGACCGCTGTCAAGGGAAAACTGTGCATGTGACCAAAGCCTCACTGGCTTCTCATGTCAGGGACAAGCTAACCTACGTCAGTTTCAGGTCAAAGCCACTGAAGTGACCTGGAGTTTCAGTTCCCATCCAGTAATGCCCTGTGTTTCTATTTACTTGTCAAACATGTCTAACTGGAGGGAATGTGTGTCACTGTGTCATGTGTATGACACTCTCCCATTTTAATGAGACAAAATGAGACATGAATCATCTATTTCATTTTTAATTTCCAAGACTTTTCTATGACCACAGTGGGGCATTTCCATGAATTATAAATGTGTAATTACTTCCTCATATTTGTGTGATGTTTTTCAGCTCAGGAGATTTATAACGGTCAAAACAGTTTGATTTTCATTACAGGGCCAAATGTGGATAGCAGAGCTTGTTCATTATTTAAGTCACTAATTTTCTCCACAGCAAAAACGGGACGATTATTTCTCCAGAGATGATTTATTAGCAATGTTCTGGTTTCAAATAAAGAAAATAGTTTCAACCCTGTGTTGTAAATATTTTGACCTGACCCTGGTAAACCTTACTTAGCATGCTGTGAGAAAATGGCTACTGAATGTGAAAACCTGCTGATAACAACCATTAATCATCAATGCAATTAATGTGCATGAAACAAGCTGCAAAATACATTTAGTAGATTCTCATGCCCTCACTGGACTTTCCATGTCTGGAATACAGCAAAGTGTCATGATATTCCAGAAATTCCATGACCGGTGGGAACCCTGTTTCATATTGTTTTGTGGATATGAAAACTGATACAGTGTAATGAATCATGATTAAAATAAGACTAATACAAATACTGGGGCATAAACGCAAATATTGAAATATTTTGTTTCTTTGGTCAGGATGCTTGAGTGATGCTAAAATACAAGTAATAGTTTGTTTGAATTTTAGCGTCACCAACATTCACTGTGACGTGTGTCATTGAAGGAGCGTGATTTATGTGCCGACTCATACAAGGCCATCATAAACAAGGCCATACATTACATGTCCATCTGTTTACCTTGATAAGAGAGCTGATCAATATGGCTCCAGCATTCACCATGGGGTTGTGGGGTTTATCTGGGAGAAATTACATGAGTCAGACAATGAATAAAATATATATTTGAGAAGGACATCTGTATGGAATAGCAGCTTTGCAAAAAGGCTGTTCAGGCACTTGTAACTCATGGATGGACATTTGGTATTTTCTTGCCAGTTCAACAACACTGTAAGTATTGTTTCCTCATGATGGCATTGATTGCACGGTAATGTAGACATTTCTGATATAACGGGACAGTGATGGGGTCTTACCCACCCACCTTCTTCGTCGAGTGAGAGCTTGTTGAACTTGAGCCCGCTGGGCTCCATGCCTACATAGCGGTGAACCTTCTCCGTTCCCGCTTCATGGATGGCGATGGCGTACTCCAGGGGCTTCACACAGGACTGCAGGCAGAACGGCTGCTTGGTGTCCCCTACTGAGTGCCTGGAAGAACAAATAGTATAGACCTTTAAAGTCCACACAAGCTGGAAAATAATGTCTCCGGCCTCACCGAAAATATAAGAGATGTCAGTGCACAACACATAATACACACTAAAAACATAATACATATTTTAAAATTATTACAAAACCGCATACATAGGTAGATCATCCTCATACATCAGTAGATTATCTAATGGAGAAGTGCAATTGTGGCATGTGGAAGCCGGGGTAAAATAAAACATTTGAAGTGCATATCGGCAAGTAAACACTCAATTTGTACCATTAAGATTTGTTGTATTTTAAATAATAATATACAGTACCATCACATATACAGAGTAACTACAAGAGAGATTTTCTACTGCGTCAGGCTGCGTACTCTGTTGTTTTCTGATCAAAAACAGCTAACTTTTTCTTGCCCAGAATGCACTGTAAAGAAACCCCCAGTCATAGGCTCCCACAAATCACTACGGTGTCCCATGGGGGACAGTAGTCGCATTCACGCATGAATATATGACTAATGATTAATGAAAAAAATTTGAACAGGGTGGCGCAAATGCAAAAAAGGGTTCTCCTAATTATCATTTTACATTTCATGGGCATTTTATGAACTTTTAAGGGCAATTTTGCACCGAGCCCCCGTTAATTTCTGACCCTGATGCAAATGTAGGGCTAACAGGGTGAGGAATTAAAATGAGAATTACTGAAATATTGGGAGTAAATCTGCATCAACATCATCATAAAACAATCTCACTCTGTTCTGTGACAAAACAAAGTAGGGGTCAGAAGGAACACAGCAATTTTAACTTTCATTCAGAGACATAGTACAGGCTTGTTTTTCTTACCTCTGGCCATTCACTGTACACAGTGACACACCCCACAGGTCTGGGCTGAACTTGGCCAGATGGGGGATGTAGTCTGCTACCTGAAGCCAGGAGACACAAGAGAACCACAGTAACAGTGTCCAGTCACAGGGTTTAACATTCACGACTATGTGCCACAGCTAAAAGTATTGCCGCACAAGAGATATTTTTTCACAACCTGATTTCTTGGCTGGTTTTTAATGTTTTGGTCAGTGTTCAATTTGATGTATGCTAATAGTGGCAAGGCAACATGACTGTAAACTAAGCCATATCACTCTATAGCTGAAGATTGTTCTTGACTACACAATACACATATCACAATATGCTAAATGGGTCTACATTAAATTAGTAATCATATGTGCATCAGGACTACACTGTTTCCCCATACTTTTCTTGAGCTTTACAAGACCTGGAAATTATCAAATTAATTTTCCATATTTTTCCTGACTTTCCAAAGGGACAAACAACAAAAAATGCTTACCTGTCCATTGGTTTGCTTTTGCACAGTGTTGTAGATTTCATCAATTTTTTGTGCAAAAACATCAAACTCAGGGATGATGAATTTCTTTCTAAAGGCCTGGATCAGCAGGACAATGTTTCCACCAACACATCTGAGAGCAGAACACAACAAAGAGTTAGCCAGGATGTTGATATTAGGCCTTAAGAAAACACTTATCAAATCATTTCTGTGACATTAGCATATTACACACACCAGATGCTCACTGGATAGGCCACTGAACTGTAAAGATTGGTGGTCTTTTCTCATGTATTCCCTGGAGCCTTGCTTGCAGTAAATAATACCATGTGTAGTTAATGGGATAGAACAAGTCGGCATAATTAGCAGTGTGTGTGTTTTTATAGAGATCGGAATTTGCATTCTCTCAAAACTAAGCTCAACAATTTTTTCCACAGTGATTCCTTTACAACACTTCACCAGTAATCTAGCAGGGCAAACAACAGCTACCAAGTGAAGTAGGATCAAAGGTACACACATACGCAGGCAAGCCGTGTTTGTGTGTGTGAGTGTGTGTGTGTGTGTGTGTGTGTGTGTGTGTGTGTGTGTGTGTGTGTGTGTGTGTTTGTGCACCTATATGGGCATGTGTGTATGTGAGAGGGACAGTCCATGTTGTTGATTCTCCAGTGTGAGTGGAAAGGAGCAGCTGCCAGCTATCAATCTGATATGGGTGCTGATATGACCTGACATACCCTACAAAACACTGACCTAAACCACATAGTTCAATGACTATTCCACGACATATAGCACCATTTCCATAACTAATATTTGTAATTGTCCACGGACAAACGGTAGCTTTTTCTGAATGGCTGATTTGACAGTCCCAGGACTATCAACTGGGACTCATGTACAGTAATAAGAAAATGTGTTATTTATTGGTAGCAATTATCATTTATTTGTTATTATCTCTTCAAAGGTAACTGCGTGTGCCAGCAGTCAAGCATGACTGCAGGTTAAAGACTTGACTGATTGAAAAAAATATTGATACATTTCCATTTCCATTTCTTGTGTATTATTTGCATACTGTATGCAAAACTTTGGAAAAGAGTCGTGCTCAAGCAACCAGAGGGAGGGCTGTTACCTTACATACAATCTCATAGAGGGATTACAACACCAGTGTTTCCCATACATAGGCTCTACCTGGGCGGCCCACCCAGGAAGATGTGCACCCGCCCAGGAAGATTACATTTTTTAAAAATTGTTTTAATTAAAAACATAAAAATAAAAATTCCCCTTTTCTCCCAATGTAAATCCCACTCGTTGCACGACTCCTGCATTAAAGCGGGTCCGCGAAACGGTCCTGGCATCAGGTTACATTAGGCTATAGGCCTTTATTCATGAATAGGCACAGAGCTGACAAGACAGAGCTACAGAGCAATCAAACCCAGAGAAAAGTAGGTAGGTTAAAATACAGCCTAAAAACAGAGCGAAAAATCCCTATAATATTTCTATAGTGTTACTATAGTGATTTAGCGTGTCCTATGGTACTCTATAGTGCGCGATAATGAGGACCCCCCCCC
>OMLI01090714.1:0-12984 GCA_900302605.1 Rondeletia loricata | reverse complement strand
GGTCCCGGAAGCAAACTACCGGATCATCTTCCTAATTCAAATAGTAAAATCAACACGAAGTTGACCTTTTTATTTCCAAAAAACGCTCTATCAGGTTTTGTTCTTTTATATATTGGCAGAATCCACTTTGTTTGCCTTTGTTTGTGTGCTAGAAGTGTGACTTTGAGACCTGTTTTGTGTATGGGGGAGAGAAAAAATATATATTTTGGATTATCAATTTTGAAGCTACTGAGCAACTATTGAAGATATCTCGCCAATATTTGGAGTTACATCATGGCAAGGTAACTACACAACCCAAACCTCTACCAAACTTTAATGACGCTTTAAAGTTATCTATATGCCCTACAAAATACAGGAAGAACAAGACCGTGTGCAAAGCCACGGAACAGCCGGGCACCCATGTAGCGGAACCTTTATGGTGTGTGTGGGGGTTCGTCACTTACCTGCTACACTGTTGCTACTAAAAGATGAGTCCTCCTCAATCATAACATTCTGATACCTGAGAGGTAGCCTAAACATTGTCAGTGAATTAGTTTTCAATAAACATACAGTATGTCAACAGCACAACATATTGACACCACATATTTTGTTATTAACACGTGTTGAAAAGTATCACAAATGTATGTCGTTCCAAACTTGCCAAGTGGATGTGTTGAAAATGACACATCCTTTTGAACAATGTGTTTGAACAGTCAATAGAATTTTATCTGGCGACCTATTTTATTTTTCAATACATTTAACAGAATTCAGTCCATTTATTATTTATTATGATACCTGTATGATATTACACAGTGAAATATTCATTCCTCACCATGTGCTCAAAAGTAATGCTAAAGTAATAATTAGTATTATCAATTATTTATATTCCTTACCCCGCTTCCTCCTCCAAGTTTAAAGTTTCCCCAGACAATAAAAAAAATGAGATTGTAAAATCAATAAATGAGAATCCAAGTAAAACATACAATCCTTTATTCATTTCACCTTTTTATCTACTTCAGTGATAAAAGGGAGATGAATCGGAGGAGATAGGTTGAAGGAGTTTTAACTCAAAATTAGGAAGGTGTCCCTAATGTTTTGTGCACTGGGAGTGTATATCTTGGGAGATGAGTTTTAGAAGTAAAACAGAACACAACCAGAACAAGTTTGCTTTCTAAGTCGTAATATACAAATTAAGTAGAAAATTCCCAGAGTATGCATTTACTGTAATTCTGTTTGCAACATACGGTTGTATGATTCCATTGTGCCATCCTCTCCCTGTCTGTCTCTGCTGTTCCTTTAACATGGCATTATTTGCCTGCTGAAGTGGTACACTAGAAAAAAGTACAATTTAAGGAATACACAGAGTATTTGGCAGATACAGTAAGCTCTTTAATCAACGAAAAAGCCAGTGTCAGATTCACCTGTGTGTCCAGTATGTATTTAGTTTACTATATTGGATGCTAACACTGAGGCACACTGTGCATGTTTAGTGGTCAGTAAAGGCTAGCTTTGCATCATCTGAAAAAATGCTGTAGCACACAACATACTGAATATACCAAGGAGAAACTACAACCAAGCTTCTTATCACATGACAGTAAGTTGATCAAAGAGCTTGTTTAATAAAAAAGTTTGTGTATTCCTTCAAGTAGGCCTACTGACATGTCCCATCAATCAAATCAGATCAAAACTCACCATTGATTGCACGAAGATGAGCACCCTGTTAAAATAGAGTGAACATCATTTGTAAGTGATGGTAACCACATATATGTTAAGGCTCATATTTTGGCGTGTTTTTGGAAGTGGATAAGCTAGTGTCATAAAGAATAAAACTGAAATGGGAATACCACTCAACTGAAGAATTCATAGATGTTATTGTATTCCTATGCATTTTGGCAGTCCAATCAATACTGGTGGAACAGGAGAACTAAGACTTGTAGCTGTGGTGTTATCAAGATCTACAATCTGGATCTCCATAGACTTTTATGGACCCAGAGGAGTTTTTATATCCACATAAGCTTTATTCAACGTAATCGTTATCAGTTCTGAACCAAAAAATTAACCTTTATCACCAGAAAACAAACCTTAGATCCTCTCCTGTTCACCCTTGTCATCTGTCCCTGTTTAACTGAGCAGCTCGAGGTTTTACATGTTAATAACATCTCAAGTCCAAACATTAATCATTTGTTTTCTGGCTTTGGGAGTTGCTCATGTTCACAAATATTGATTGGAATGTCTTGAATTATAACAGTAACATATATGAAGTATAAAACTGAGTGGTATTTTCCTTTAGATTCCATTGCCTGACCTTGTTTGGTGATCCACCATGTGAGACACAGAACCAACAACATCAGGGGTACAAGTACAACTGTACAAGTGACAATCACTCGGCTGACCCAGTTCTCTGGAAAGCAAAACAAGACATGTTTGTTTTGTTCTGAAATAAGATATCTACTGTTTGGGGGGGAAAAGAATGATACCTACTCTTATTTTATCTTATTTTTCCCGCATATATTGCATTTTGTAATAGAGCACTTCAATTTATCGTGTACTGAGCGATTGATATCCTCACCTCCGATGACCTGAAGAAGCACTTTGTTATTTACATAGAGTTTCCTTTCTTGGTTGTGGATGCATTTTGATGGCAGGACCACACAGCTGTAATGACCCGAATCCTTCATGACGGCACCTTGGATGGTGAAAGTTGCCTCCATCCGCGTGACATTAAACGCCTGCACTTGGAGAATGGTGCCATGTTTTCTTAGGACTTAAGACTTAAGACTGAATCAGGTGACTTCCACATTGTGTTTGCAGGGTGTCTGAAATGGTACATCTGAATTCAATATCTTCTCCCTCACTGACAGTGGATGGTCCAGCTACTGAAATATCTGCAGGGAGAAAAAGAATAGAAAGTGATTAAACTGTCATATGCTTTCATAGGAATAAATGGTCAAATGTGTCTGTACTAAAATATACAGCATAATGGACATTGTCACATAACAGAATGCAAAAGCGTTGATTGGGTCAATGACAGTAAGAAAGGCACTGAGAAGATGCTTGAGTAAACATCCAAAATTGTGTAAAAGAAATACATTATTATTATTTTAAAAAACTCATGTAACTCTATGAGCACTCCATCAATTAGTGGAAATAAGAGGGGGGGGGGAAATATATATATATATTTTTTTCACTACAGTGCACATAGATTTTTTATAGTGTCCCATGCTTCTTTATATAATTTTGTTTAATCACAAGCCAAGCATCTTCTCCAAAGTTTTGTTCCTGTAAAATACAATGTTGTTATATTCTACATATTCCAACCATGATGAAAATTCATTAAAAAGAAAATCCTTACCTATCACCAGAATTTGAATTACGTTGTCTCCTCTCATTGTTACGTCAGAGGGTGAATATTCATTTTCGGAGTAAACACAGCTATAGTTTCGACTGTGTTTGGTATCAACTCTGTGTACGGTGAAAGCAGAATCGGTTTGATCCTCTTTCTGTATCTTTTTAGCGATTCCGAGGTCATTCTTACACAAATAAACATAAACCACTGTGGGCTGTTTCTTGAACCCGAATGTGCTGCAGGTTACTGTAAGGTCACTGTCCTCATTTACAATTTTCTGTTGGGTCAAGATCCTTGCACGGACAATATCTGCAATATTGATTTGCACAAATAGAGAGAGACAGAGTATTGATAAATGATACAATGCATTGGTCATAGAACATTCATTATAGTATTTTAGGTTCCGTCAATGACACTTAACTTGTACATCATGTTGAGTAATGCTGAATATACACACATATCCATAGTTAACTCTAATGATGAATTACATTTAGCTCTCCACCATTTTGGCTTATGACCTCTTTTGCCAAAGTGCCTTAAAGAAAAAATAAGTGAAATTAATCCTGTCTGTTTGAACTTACACACAACGGTTTATCCCCCTGTAAAATTAAAACAATTCATAGTTCAATGTTTTAGTTGTCAATATACTCACACAGGAGAAGGGTGATGATGCTCATGATTATACGCAATGTGAGGCCCCTAGACTGACCCACAGTAACACGCTATAATAAGGTCAGGTTCTCAGTAATGTTGTAGAAGAAACCAAGAGAAAGCTCAAAGTGGAAACATTTGCGGTGCCTGGTGGAAGAAAGCTGAAGAGTTTTGTTCCAAAATGAAATATCAACAGTTTAAAACAAATTCTAAATGATTGTTGGCATGAAAGTAAAACTCACTAGGTAATATTTTTAAGCCATCATACAACGTTTGCTTGCAAAACATAGACAATTTAGAGGAAGCAACATCTGTGTTTTTAAAATATGGAGCATTGAACATTAGCTTTACATTAACAGTTTCCCCCCCCCCCCCTAAATGGATGAATAACATTTTGGAGGGAAACCTTTCAATTACTCCTATGTTGGCTCAGCTGGTATGATACAGTGTGTTAATATGTAACGTTGTTCTCTTGAGATGCATGGCAGTTTTAGCAGGAAGTAAACTCTCAAGAGACACAAAGAAACACATCCCAGACAAAACCTTGACTGATATCTCGAGAAGCTCAACCATATTGTTCTTTATACAATATATGTTTGAGAGATCTCCTGCAGATCAGCCAAATTAGTCCTGAGTGAGCTTTAACTAAATTCATTAGCCAGGGGTTTCTTATCAGTTGGGACAGGAAGCTAGTATCGGTCTGTGCTTCCCTGCCAGCATTCAATTAATTTGGTTTCCCTGTAGTCACAGAGCCTGCCATCTGCACAGAGTATTTTAGTAGTAGAATGAGAAGGATGGGAATATGAGCAGGAGATGAGTGTGTTTCTGTCACATAGTGTGTATCTAAAATTTTTAGTTCTTATATTTATCCTCTATTTTATAAGGGTATCCCCTTCTCTTGTGGTAGTTTGCCCCTAACCTGGACTGTGATTCACTGTAATACTCTTCAGCAGTACTTTTCCTCAGTATAAGCTACATCAAAAAGAAAGGCAATCAGTGGAAATAAATAATATAAGATATGCCATTCATTCATGCGTGCATGCAGTGTTATCACAGTCCCAAGAAGGATGTGACCTTTAAACCTGGCAGTATCAGTGCTGTGCTCTACACATTGAGCTATACAGGACCAGTGCAGGGTTAGTACTGACATGTTTCGAGGAACACGCTGCAGATAATGTTGCATGCAGTAAAAGCAGAATATTGTCCTTTGGCCCAGAGGCATACTGGTGAGATGAGGACCAGAGACGAAGCTAATGAGGTCCTTCATCACTGGCTCTCCATATTGATTGTGATTCAATAAGCTGAGCCAGATCCAAGGGGGGACAGAGGATGTGGAACATGTGTAATACACGACCCTCATTGGCCTCCCTTTAATTATATCTACATCCTGCTGCTGCTGCCTCTGTTTCCAAACTCTATTTTATCAAGAGAGACATATTGGTTTCTCAAATAAATTGTCATAAAAAAAGAAAAAAGTAAATAACAAAATAGAGTTCTTTAGAGGTCAAAGGACAGCAAGCACATAAAACGCCTTTGCCATTAGGGCACTTTGCTAGATTGATGTTGCTATCCAATGATGTTGACACACTGACTAGATATTTGAGGTCCAATCCATAATTGCAGTATGGTGTCACTCGCTGAAATACTGTTGCTCCACTATTGACTTTGTTTACATGGTGATTCACTGGATTGGAAACGTTTTTGTTTTAATACTGTCATTCATTGTCTGACCTTTGGATGCACAAATTGTATGAGCAGCTAAACATGATTTTATACACATATTTTGAAGATTTATTTACATAAATACTGGAGTAAAACAAACCTGTCATTTTTGTGATTATGTTGTTGTTGTTTTTCTATTTACACATCAAACGCTATCGAATACATGTGAATATCCCCACAATTTACATGGTCAAATAAGTACTGGATGATATCTTCGTTGTTAAGACACTGCACTTTGTGGCAGGTAATGGTCTCAAAATAAAAGGCAAATGTCTTTATGCACGTGATCCATTTAAAGTAATATGTCTGCCATTTCATATAATTTTACAACTGAGGATGTGTTAGCGTATGGAGTTGCTGCAGGGAAGCTAACTTTCAGCTGTGAGTATTTGAAAAAAAACACAGAAAGAGCAACAACATAGACTGATGAGAAAATGGGTGACATATCCCTTTACAACTGTCAGAAAGCCTTTTTTCCATTTGTAGTAGCTCTAAATGACCACATGATGTCACCCTTTGAACATAGTCAACATCATTGCTTTGTTCATATGTTCTCATAAACGTGGCAATACAGGATACAGCATCTTTTAATATTACACAATTTGTTAGATACATTTTCCATTTCCCCATGACATTCTGGTTCATTGCAGCATGACTTAGTGCTTAAAATGGTGCATACACATTTCCAAAGAAGAAATTATGTGGAATTTACATGTTTATGGAGCATAATGGCCATTATATATTACAAACTTGAAATATTGAACTGTCTTGCAGCATAATTGTTGCATTTATGAATGTATTTATGTCTTTGTCCAGTGTGGAATTATGTACATGTTTGTTTTCAAAACTTCCAATAAAATGAATCAGTGTATAAATCAATTATTTATCAACACAAACTTTGCTAATCTTTTAGCCTGCAGATGTTTCTTGAGCAGCTTGCTGATATCCTTGTATAGACCTTTTCATCCAATTATTTAAGTGGAGCCTTGAAACTGTATAGCCATTTACTGTTACTGTTTGTTTGTTGGCCATGTCCTCAGCATAGAGGAGTCCTCTGTAAGCTATTTCGGCAAACAAAAATATCCAGCTACGGAAAAGAGACACTGAACCACTGGCATCAACCTTTGCCAGATACAATTATCTTTTCCTCTTGGCTTTGGATTCACTTTGTACTTTCTCTGTATGAATCATGGAGAGAATGCATTTGTAATGTATAATGCTGTGTAGTTCAAAGAGTCTGGAGTCTTAGTTTTGTCAAACTGAGTCAAAGAGTAAGAGAGGCTGGATGAAGAGGCCAGCTGTTCCCAGGATGCACACTAGGACAAAAACCCACAGGAAGATCCTGTCGATCACCATGGCAACGTACTTCCAGTCATCCTGAACCTGTGAGAGGATCAAAGTGAAAATACATTTTCAATTCTGTAGCACTGAGTTTTTGACATGGAACTCCATTACTTCCTCAAAAGCTACAGTTGCTATAATGCCTTAAAAGCTATAGTAAACAAAGAGGATCCCTTTAGTATTAACCCATGGAATTCCTTCCTCCTCTGTCCCCCGCAAAATGCCCCCCTGCTTGTATGAATGTCTGTACTTACCTCCTTTGCTTCATTCTGTAGTCTCATGTTCTCCGCTATGTACTTGACACTCTCAATAGCCTCCCTGACCTCTGGTGAGAGGGGCGACAGGGCCATTAGTCCTCCATCCAGAGACTCTGAGCTGGAGCATGGACTTCCCCGTCCACCAGCCCCTCCAACCCCAGCAGCACTGCCTCCACAGGGGGCCCCCAGGCTGCCCAGCCCTCCACTCCCTCCCCCGGAGTCTGCAGGTAGTTTGGTGGACCTCTGGTGCCAGCAGCAGTTGCAACGGCCCTCGCGGCACAGGAACCCGGAGCCGGGAGCCTTGGCTGGGTCTCCGCTCAAGTTGTTGAGGTTGGAGAGCTCTGTGTTAATGAAAAGCCGTTGGCGATGAGACAGGCTGGACACCACGCTGGAGGCCAGGGCCTGATGTTTATGCTGCTTTTGCAGAGTACCTGTCAAATGGATGGCACAGGGCCTAGAATGCAGCGGCTGAACAGCGCCAGCCACTGCCACCCTCTCCGGGTCCCTCTCCGGCCTGGTCATGAACATCACCCTGGGCAGCAGTCCCAGGAACACACTACGCACCCAGCAGGGCATAGTGTGGGTCTTTGGCGTGCGGTAGTGGACATTCAGCACAAAAACAGTGATGACGATGGAGAGGGTGACAAAAATCATGGTGAAAAGGAGGTACTCGCCAATCAGGGGGATGACTAGCGAGGTGGAGGGGATGGTCTCTGTAATGACCAGCAGGAACACAGTTAGAGAGAGCAGGACCGAGATACACAGAGTGACTTTCTCTCCACAATCTGAGGGCAAGTAGAAGACCAGCACAGTGAGGAAGGAGATAAGGAGGCAGGGGATGATCATGTTGATGGTGTAGAAAAGAGGCAGGCGACGGATGTACAAAGAGTAGGTGATGTCCGTGTAGATTTCCTCGCAGCAGTTGTACTTAATGTCGTGTTTGTAACCAGGAGCATCAATGATCGTCCACTCGCCGCTCTCCCAGAAGTCCCTGAGGTTGATGGTTGAGCCAATCAGCACCAGATCAATCTTGGCCTTGTCGTAGGTCCAGGAGCCAAACTTCATGGTGCAGTTTTGGTAGTCGAAGGGGAAGTAAGTGACATCAATCTTGCAGGAGCTCTTGAATATGGCTGGAGGGATCCAGGTCACGTCACCATTGTAACGAAGCAGGGCCTTAGTTTTGTCATCCACCTGGAAGTCTCCAACTGCACTGTGGAATGACAGTACAGAGAGAAAGAGAGAGAGACAGTGAGGGAGAGAGAGAAGAGAGAGAGAGAGAGAAGAGCAAGAGAGAGAGAGAGTTCAGGGTGGCGGAAGGAGGGTGCCAGACAGATGAGTCATTGAAGATTAAATTGAAGGATATAAACAACTGACTATTGTGTCATACGGACATTAATCAAAAAAGATGCTTCATCATTGAATTGCACCGTCTGATGTTCCTCAAGTACACTCCAATAAGAATATGTAGAACATAAATAACCCATGGATTTGCATATGAAACAAGCATGTCAATGGAGACTAGTATGATATAGCTTGTCACTGTGCAGCAATCCCTGTACTCAGTGTTCAAATCTTTACTGTAATTTATTGTAATTGTTGAGCCAGGATTTTGAATTTCTTGTTGAGCTCACTTGTTGTACAGCACAATGTCTGGCTTCCATATCCTGTTGGATGGCACTCGGATAAACTCTACGCCTCCAAAATCTTTTGGATTCCATCTGAGTTTGTAGTCATTCCAGATCTGAAAACAAGGCAGAATTATGTATTTATCTTTGACATTACAAACAACTTGTCAATACAGCACTTTTTTTTTGCATTTTGGATATATCTAAAGATAATGCAGAGACAATATTATTTGTAAATATATTTCATAGTTTGTTTTAGCCTACTTAGGTGGGGCTTAATTTCACTTTTCTGTTCGCTTCAATGACATTTCACTACTCATAAAGCGTTTTATTTAATGATTGGCATTAAAAACCCTTTCAAATTACGAGAGAACTCTACCACCTGAATTGGTAAAACTGAAAATGAACGGATCCCTACGTTTTGCATACATGGCCAAAATGTCGTTGAATCTAAAAAGTTGCGCTCATTTACTGTTTTGTACAAAATTGGACTTGAATGCTGGTCACAATATAAATGTTTAACTACAATTAGATGGCTGGGAGTTAAATCTAACCAGTGGGACATAGCATGAACAGCTACCAACAGTAAGTCATTTCTAATTATATTCCAAAATATGTCGTCATTCTGAACAAATTGTCCCTTCCAGACACAATAAGATGTGCACTTATTACCTTTGTGATTAGATCCCATCAAGCATAATTTTGGCCAGTGAAGTGCTTTAAACAAAATGTTTGTCACAAAGTGCTTTACAGAGCATAGAGGACATAAAAACAGCTATAAAACCAAGAGTGGACTAGTTGTTTCCTACTGGTGATTATCTTTTAGTATACAAAAAGTACTTTGACTGATTTTAAACACTTTCTCTTGTAAAATGTCCCTCATAAAAACAGTGAGAACAAGTCATCTACTACTGTGTGACCACAGTAGTAGAAGACTGAACATAGTATGTCCGCGAGGAGATATAATAGACCATAGTTTATAGTGTGTTTTATGGACTTGTTGGCCACTATTTCTGACCCTCTCTTCAGGGAAGTCATTGATCCTCATGAGGCTCATAAAGCAACAATAGTAGAGCTACCTCAGAGAGCTGTAAAAAGTTCACTTAAATAAGAAACAGTAAGTGTCTACAGTATTCTGTAGGATTTGGATGGCCAGTGAGGGATGCGAGTCTCAGGGGGGAAGTATCTTTTGTCTGTATAACAGACAAGTTGCACTCTCTTCTGGTCATCAAGGTTCAAGCTTCAAAGTTTCTTTATTGTCACATCATTCAATACCTTTTACAGCAGAACGAGTGAAATTTGTTCTCTGCATTTAACCCATCCTGACTAGTCAGGAGCAGTGGGCAGCCCGACAGGCCATAGTCATAAATCTTTAACTTGATTTACATCAATCACGTATGTGACTTGATACTTCTTTACAATGTTAATTTGATTGGCTGGAGGCAATAGTACAGTAATGTCTTGACTGGCCATGCCCAAACATACTGAATTGATATGATCATCAAAATTTTGGGTGTATTTAATTATGTACATGGAGAGTTTGAATTGTAGAGGGAAAATATTCTTAGAACTTTCTTAACAAATCATAATTCAAAATATAGGTCTGTTGTACTCCCTTATTTACAAACATTACAAATGTGAACAAATGTTTTACTGTCATAAATGTAGAACTAATATTTAGCTGTCACATGCTAAGATACGCCATTTGGTGGAAAATGTTACATGCTACAGTGTTTGAATCCAATGCTTAGACCATAAAATTTAGAGTGAAAAATATCTTAATCAGGAAATATCTAAATCACTAGGTAAACAAAGCAGTATAGGGTGAAACAGTGTTTCAATGGTCAGCACCAAAGTGCAATTACAGATTGGATCAAAGATGAACCTGGCTCCAGCACAGATGTGAATATTTGCTCAGTGCTTGTAATATGGGGCCTGGAGACCTGCCCTGCCTCATTTGATTCAGAATGGGTTCATTGTGGCATGCATCATGGCAGTAGAGGCACCATGTGGGACCAACTAAGTGACAAAACCATTAAGCCATGCAACAGTATGGGCACTCGTTTATTTTCCTTGTAGCGCCGTGCTATGTGATTATGAAATACAAATGAGGTTCATTCAGGGAGAATCTGGATCACTCTAAGTACTGATATTATTTCAGTATACTGTAGGAGAAGCTTAGAGGCTTCTGTCACAGGATGATTAAAATGAGGTTTATAGCCATTTGGACAAGTATGATGTTCTTTAGACCACTGTCTGATTTATTTCACAAACAATGCTAAATTGACCCTGTATTCTAAGTGCATTTGGTTCATAGAAAGTTTGGAAAAAAAACTAGGGCCACAAGGATCAATGTGTTTAAAAAGCTTCCATACATGAATAATTCAACCTATCAGTCTAGCCCAGAAGAATAATGTATGACAGAAGACTGGATCCATAGTTGGTGACCTTGCTCAAGGTCCATTTGCACAGACATGCTCCAGTGACGGATGGGTAGTAAACTCACATGTCTCAGCCACAGATTTGTCTCCATGATCTGGTTGACTTCATCCTGAGAATAGAGGAGAATTGATCCTTAATGAAAAGGTTTTACCCAAACAAATAAAAAATAGTATTCATTAATTTTGAGTTAGACAGAACAAAGGGAATGCTGTCACAGGCGATCATCCAATCCTCCATCGAGGATGTGAACGGAGCGCTCTCTGCAGGGTCAGACCTCTGTGTTTCCTGGACGAGAGGATTCAGAGAGGAAAACCTGAGTCCTCCAACCCTGAAGCATACCACACATGACAGCTGGAGCCAGGGGGCCGCTCTTGCAGTGGGTCACAGCTCCGGCCAGTCAGCCTGAACTTTTATACTAACAACTCAGCGGTAAAGCTGGAGCAGAAGGATGGGGGCAGGGAGAGAAAGTGTGGGGAAGGGTGAGGTTTGTGTGACTTGGACCGTGAGTGAACCAATCTCATGACCCTGTGCATAACATTAACCATTCATGTGACCATTCATTCTCCTGGAAAGCTGCCGGTAAGCACAGGTGGACAGAGAGCCGCAGGACAGCCTTTTCTGGATTTTCTTGGGGGGAATGGGAAATTTATAGCACTTCGATAATCATCATCACACAGTGTAATTAGGAATTTGTTTCCTCGCGTAGCCTTCTGAGAAACACATTTCACCAAATGGGTCAGAGTGCAGCGGTGTGGAGGGAAGACAAGGTGCAACACTGAAAAAGATTGTCCATCATGTATCAATTGTTCATCATGTAAAAACATTAAAAACATGGTGTTTTGGTTCACATCTGATGAAGGTCCATTTGGATTTTAATATGATGTACAATTAAAGCTTGGACAATTGTTTTTTTTCACTGAGAGTGTTGCCCCTTCCCAATGGATACATTATCTGTTGTAGGGATCAAACCTGTGACGTATGGGACGGTCTCTATAACCACCAGGCCACACTGCCGCCCCCTTTTTGACCACCTCACGCAGCCCAGAGAGCCAGTGGCGCTCCCCACCAGTCCTGATTGCAGAGCCGGCCCTTGGCATAGGTGATATAGGTGAATGCTAGAGGTGCCGTCCATCCATAGGGGGCGTGCCAAATGAGGGAGAGGGAAAAATATAAAAGGGAAAAAGAGAAGAAAAAACACGCAGTGTCGCACTGGCCTCTCTTAACAAAATGTTCCAAATTAAAATACTATTTCAAAATATTACAACAAAAAAACCCACAACAACATATTTACATAGCCTATTTTCTGGGTTGCCCGCGGCCGCAGCGCAGCATCACCCTCCCCTCCCCTCTTACTTTTGTCAAAAGTAACGTTAGTTACTTTTCCTACTTAAATGTAGGTAGGGAAAGTAGGAGAGACTATCTTAGTCTAGTTAGCCAGCGTTAGCTCTGCTTGTAATACTCAATCAAAATGCTTTTCCTTTTCCATTTCCTTTTGTAATTAATAGTTGTAAGCCTTTGCATTTTCATTATTATAATTATAATTATAATTATTATTATTATTATTATTATTATTATTATTGTTATTATTATTATCGTATATAATAAAGTTGAAGTTGTCTGC
>OMLI01090710.1:31554-50357 GCA_900302605.1 Rondeletia loricata | reverse complement strand
TGATTCTAGCAGAGATGGGAAGCCAGTGAAGTGAGCGGAAGAGGGGAGTGACATGTGAGAATTTGGGTTGGTTGAATATCAGCCGGGCCGCAGCGTTCTGGATGCGCTGTAGGGGTCTGATGGCAGAGGCGGGTAGTCCGGCCAGAAGAGCGTTGCAGTAGTCTAGGCGGGAGATGACAAGCGCCTGGACCAGGATTTGCGCCGCTTCTCTTGTGAGGAACGGACGAATTCTGCGGATGTTGTAGAGGGAGAATCTACAGGAGCGGGTTGTCGCAGCAATGTTGGCAGAGCAGGACAGCTGGTTGTCCAGGATCACCCCAAGGCTCTTGGCAGTCGGAGAAGACAACACAGTGGTGTTCTCAATGGTAATGGAGAGGTCTGTGTGGGGACAGTTCTTTCCAGGGAGAAAGAGTAGCTCTGTCTTGTCAAGGTTGAGCTTGAGGTGGTGCAAAGACATCCAGGCACTAATTTATTATGCATCCAGTATGGCAGTGGATTTCAATCCTGGTCCTCAGGACTCAGAGTACTTCTGGTTTTCTACCCTACCAGCTAGTTAATTGCAGTTAATTGTATTCACCTTGCATCCCAGGTGTAAAATAGTCCCCAATTAGATGGCTAGAATGAAAAGCAGCAGGACTCTGGGTCCCAAAGACGGGAATTGAAAACCACTGCAGAATAGCACAGTTGTCAGCAGAACCCGTTGTCCGTGGCTGTTGATCGTCTTAACACCAAGCATCTAAGAGAAGTCAACATACATTGGACCAACAAACAAAAAACAACAAAAATGAGACAATGATGTCATTCAGACCAAATGAAATGCTTTATCTGAACAAAACAGAGAAAGCTAACTTAGTTTTTTTACTCTTTGAAATCATCTTTGAAATCCCGCGTATTTGTATTTTGTGAAATTAGCCTTTGAACAGCACTTTTTTTGAACTTCAAAAACTCCGTCTGGTTTAACGATATCAGGAGGAGGGAGGGGGGAAAAGACGAGGAACAAAGTCTCCACAGAGGCGGAAAAATCCCTTAATGCATAACAAAGTCCATGTGTTTGATTAGATGCATTTGAGGTGCTTATATGGAAATAGCAGCGCCACGTCTCATTTCCATTCCAGCAGTGTACGCGCGTGTGTGTATGTGTGTGTGTATTTTTAAACCAGAAGTAGTCGTTGGTGTTTATTGGGAAAGCAGGCATGGGGGCGTTCTTCCCATTTCTCACACGCAACTGGCTGCTTTAATCTTCCGTAGTTAACAGGCACACAGCAACAGGCCTCCCTATCAACATGGGGTAAATACGTTTAAATCTAAACACACACACACACGCACCACATCACAGCTGCATACCGTGTACATAAAGACTGTGCTCACATTTCATCAATGCACAAGACTGCTATCAGCCTGGCTTGCTAATGTCACCCCGCAATTATGAGGCCCGAGTTCCCCCTAAGTGATCGTACTCATCACGTTGAAATGGACCCATGCCCCAGAATGCATTGTAAGTAGATAAACATGAGGTCAGGATAGGCTAACCAGAAAGGAGAAACTGAAATGGTTACTGAGTGGTACAAGCAAATAATTTATTAGTGATGTGAATGTGCATTGGCTCTTTGAAATAAACTGTGTGCATGCATGTGCACTTAACATGTGTGTGTGTGAGTATGTATTTAGAATCAGTGTGTGTGTGTGTGTATGTGTGTGTACCTCTGTGTGCATAGCGCCATAGTGTGCATATATTAGAATATGTGCACCTTCGGGTCAGAATCCCTCCACCTCTCTCTTTTCAAATGAGTATCATATTCATTCATATTCCCCGTCATCATAGACACTCCATCCCACAAAAGTCCACATGGAGATTACAATCAGAGGCTTGTCATGTTCAATTTCAGAGGCGATTTGTCCCAATCGCCATCTCTCCATTTCCTCCTCATTTCATTCACTTATGTCACCGTGATCAAAGGCGTTCACCTTAGTTTCCTCGTTGCGGGGAAAAGGACAGGTATTTACACTGGCTCTTTCCATACGGCTCCCCTGACAGGCCCGTATCATCAGACACAAGCCTGGGAGAGAAACAAGGTAGAGGAGGCAATATTGAACGATATTTTTGGGCTATATTTCTGAATCCTAATCATAATAGATGGTGGGAGTTTATTCAGGGAATTGAGGGAAGGGCAAATCACAATTTTAGAAAATTATGATGAGAAAATTTCGGAGGAGAACTCGAAAAAGAGAAAGGCAGAAAGAAAGAAGCAATTGCCTGTAATGTTCAGTGATCATATGGCCTCTGCATTCAGTAGGTCAGCACACGCGCAAATAATTCAACGGCCCAGAGCCCGACCTTTGGCTCCACTCCAAACTGATGTCCTGTGAAAGGGCGTGCACTGTGATTAGAGACCTCCAGTTGAAACGTGTCTCTTTAGGCGCGTCTGGCAGGGCAGAAGGCCTCTGATCTGGTCTGGGTCAATGGTTGTAAGGCGCACTAATGGAACAAAACTGTGAATCCATTTCCTAAGTATTTCGAAGAAAGAGTAAGGCATTCGGTTGGAATAAAACCTCTGAAAGCATGTCTCTGAAACGTTTTACTGCAAATTGTGAGACCGAGAGGTATATGGAAGAGAAAGAGAGAGAGAAAGAGAGGGCAGAAGAGAGAGACATAGACACATAGAGAAAGAAAAGGATGAAGAGAGACAAATCTATCTATCTATCTATCTTTATATCTATCTATCTATCAAGAAACTAGCCTTGTTTTGAGTATGTAATTACAGATTAAAGGGAAAATCCACCCTAAAACACTTCAACATTGTTAAAATAAAAAGCATCTACCTTGAATTTCTGGTCCCATTTTGTTGTTTGGAGTGTTTTTCTTATTCCTGTGGATAACTGGCCAATCGTGGATGATGTGATGTTACGTCGAGATATTTCCAGCGCAGCTACAATGGAGTTTGACATCAGAAAATTCCTCAGCTACCTAAAACATCAACGGTAAACAGTTTTGGTGTCAGAATCTCAGAATCAAAGAGCAAAGACTTGTTTCTAGACATTCAACAATCATGTAGAGAGAAATCCACTCACTGTAGCCTCAATAGACCATAATGCAATGATACCCACTCACTATAAACTCACTATAGAGTACCATAGAGATGCTCCCTATGGTAGTCCCTATAATAATACTATAGGAATATTATAGTGACATTTATTATGACGCCTTTAGGTAAATACGTTATCACATTTTGATCTTGTGTGATGATGGGCGAACGGTGTGTTGACGAAATAAGGTTTCATGCCTACTTTATAGCCTAACGTTACCCCTGCTTCCATAAAGTAATAGTTCAAACACAAACTGTCTCCGCCTCCTCTTCCTCTCTGAACATCCGGGCTACAGCCAAAAGCTGACACTCATATGAATAACCAAGGTCCTCTAGTAAAAATGACATAACCCACATTCTGAGGTAATACTAGTCCAATGCGAATAGGGCTTAAGAGAGAGATTTGTTCCTTTAACTCCTTTGATGACCCAATGTTACCTGGAGAGAGGTTTTCCTCAGCTCGTCTTCTCACGCTCTTCCTGCCTTCCACTTGGTCGCCTTTGCCATACCCCTGAATAAAGGACTTACGTTACACAAAAAGCACTGTGGCGTAATAGTGACTGCAGTGACTGTTCAGCCCTATTCTCTTTCTTGCCCCTCATTTATTTTCTTCTCCCTTGACAGTGCAGCAAACACTTGTGCAGTGACAAGGCCTTTTTGTCAGTGACCATTACACACGTGTACATGTATCTCCCCGCTGACTACCACTTTGTTGATACACACACACGCATATGCAAATTCACCCACACACACACACTTCATTCACCGACACAGATAATAACAGCGTGTGACAAACAACACAACAAAAAGCAAACACGGACAGAAAGGAGATGGCAAACAACAGCATGTGCAAGGAATTAACCACGAATGTGACTGCGACAGAAAAAATACAGAGGGGCGCCTCACATTTTATATTACTTTGTTAAGAAAAACGCTATTCAAGTATAGTCGTTTCATTATGTGAGTAAGATTTACGGTTTTGTTTTTAGATTTGCCAATTGTGAAAAGCCAAATCCGACCCATCAGGAGTTTACTGCTGAACTAAATACAAAGAATTAGAGGTCAAGCCAAGTCCCCATGTTTATTTATTCCCCTCCAGCTGAGAGCATGTGGGGCGTCTGGCATGGACCGAACCATCCAGTGGTTAGGGGAGATGTTTCATTTTCCTCCAGCTGAGAGCATGTGGGGCGTCTGGCATGGACCGAACCATCCAGTGGTTAGGGGAGATGTTTCATTTTCCTCCACACATGCCTCTCAGTTTGTCCATTCGAAGCTGATCGGGAGTGGATCTTAAACAAATCACAGTGTTTTTCCCCCCCAGCCTTGGCTCTACTTTGCTGGTGTGTTGACTCGTTCATTATCGTTTCTGGAATAGGAGAGGGGGGAACAGATGGTTAAAGAGGTGATCTTGCCAGTGCGGAACTAGGCCTGTTAGTGACAGTTGATTGGTTCATCGTTTTAAATCTTTTGAGCATTTTGTAAGTAGCTTTGCCAATATTGTTCTGAGAACAGCAGCCCTGCCGCTGATGCATAGAAGTTCAGTGATTGTGTGAGAAATGGCCTTAAATCATTAAGAACCAACAGAGCGGATGTGACATTCATATCTTCATACACAAAGTAGGAAAATTATGTTGATATTATTCTCCTTTAGTGCAGGTTTACTGTTAACTGGTTTAATGTAAATGGCTGATCTCTTATACAGTCCCCTACACACACACACACACACACACAAAAGCAAACACACTTCATGCTCCTAAGAACATTTGAATTTGAGATGATATGGCTTAAACGTAATCAGAATGCACCAAAATAACACCAAGAAAAATGGTTAGTTTATTCCAGTTCCATTATTCAGTTTGCGCTCTGACAGTTTTACGTCACGTCTTCTGTATACATATTTGTCTTCTCTCTGCAGAGGAGGGAGGAAGTGACGAGTTCTGTTTGCCACAGTGATGTAAAACATTACCACTAATGGACCCAAGACGTCGCCAAAATCATCAGTTTCAAATTCTACTGGCCGCAGCTTTAATTTCTGTGTCTCAAGAATTGAACCAAATTGTAAGAATCTTCCCATTCCAATTAAATATGTTGTGCATTATGCCCATTGGGTAAACCTGTCAATTGGAATAAGTCTAAGGTGTGGATAAAAGAGGCTCTACTGTATGACAGTTCTCATTAGTGACCATATGAACTTACATTAACCACATGTGGGAAGCAATTAGGGCCTTGTCACGAGACAACAGGCCCGAGCGCCAGCTGGACGCATTGATAAGCAGGAAATCAGGTAACGACTTCCAATTATAACCACAGAATGCTGCAATATGTGTTCGCAAACTAATAATTATTAACCTCGTATGGGTTTGTATTATCTACCATAGTCTACATTTCATGTGAATAATGCCGACTGTTGAAAGATAAAAAAATATTGTGACACTTGTGACACTGTTGTGACACTGTTGTACTGTTTTTGCTCTTCAACAGTGTGAGCGGTATACAGATAGCACATAATTGGCAGGGTTATCTCTGGTTTCCGTTTCACCGTCATCTTGAAAAACCTGAAATGACCAAAGAAGAAAACAGTGTTGGCGCTAAGCTATGGAATGCACTGAAGCGTGTCCTGGCAGATATATTAGTTGCACCTTTGCCTAATTTATTGTTTGTTTGCCTCACTTTTGTCCACTGAGGCTAGCACCTAATTGGAAATAGAAACATAATGAGAAACTAATGAAAAAGGCTCCAGCCCACGACACGACGAAAACACTGCATAACCAAGCTTTCTTATTTATTGTTGGCCTCATGCAAACTAGCCACTTAAAAACGTATATTCAAAAACGAGTGAGGACAGCGTAGAAGTTGAAAAATGTACTAAATAATTGGGGTACACTGCCTCACACCAATGCATTGGGTAATAATGGTAATTTTAGTTAGAAATACATTAGGAATCACACTTTTAATGTTTAGTTAATCATATAATCAGTTATTTTATGAGTTTTCTTGGTGTTATTTTGGTGCATTCTGATTACTTTTAAGCCATATTATCTCAAATTCAAATGTTCTTAGGAGCATGAAGTGTGTTTGCTTTTGTGTGTGTGTGTGTGTGTGTGGCAGGCTAGTTATAAAATGAAACCTACAGAAACAAGACTTACACTGAAAATCCTTGGAGAACTTGTTCGTTCAGTGTTGACCTAAAAGCATTGGAGGTTCATCTATGAAGAAAATCAACTGATCAACTTACCTTTTAATAACATTTAGAATCCACTGAGTTATTTTCAGTACCAAAATATTTTAACCTAATGAGTGGAGGAAAGATTAATTGAGTTACCTTTGAGAAACCTTTGGTATCTTGCATAAAGTGTTTTGGAACTCTCACTTCTCTCTCTTTCCCCTTTCATTAGATTATCCACTAATCATTTCAACCAATTTTGACTTGATTGTATTCCAGGACGTAGCCACCCCCTTCGACCTTCAGAACAGCAGTCAGTAGTGGCGCTCACTGAAGCATCTAAAAAGACTTGGCACTTTGAAGTAGTCCGTCTCTGAGCATTTCGCGTTGCTGGTATCAGGCGAACTGCCTCACTCCAACGCACACATTTGTAAATCTGCACTTACACATGAAGTCTTGACACTTAAAGGGCTTAAAGGGAATATAATGTACACAAAACAGGAACTGACATGGACACGCATATTGGCCCACACACACACACACACAGCCCTGTAACCATGGACCAAAACACAACACTGCAACCGTCTTTTTTTCTTCAGTACTTGTTTTGACCCTTCCCTCCCGGTAAGGAAAGAAATAAAGGGGCAGAATGTGTAACATGAGTTGACACGCCATTCCACCAAGCCACTCTTGGGTAGACTTTCTTTATAATGAGGAGTGGGGGGGGAAGCATTTGTTTGTGCACGTGGCTGCTCTGTGGCTGTCTGGCAGAATCTTGACCGGGGTTGTTGTGAAGGAAGCGCCAGCGACTCCGGGGGCTTCGTCTCCACCAGTGAGCCGGGCATCTTGACACCTCCCTAGCCCCGCTTACACTACAGCCGTTATTCCCCCCGCTGCCACAGCCCTCTGACTAGAAACACTGTGACACGCTCTTGACCTAATTTCGAGTTCTAATTCTACAATGGGTTTCAGCCTAATTTAAGCAAGCTGGTACATATAATTAAGGAAACAGATTGTTACTTAATTGGAGTTCTTTCTGGAGGCATAGAGGCTGGCAGTGTTTTCTGACTGGTGTGGGAGATGAATGTCACAACACTTGTGGAACCTACTCCAAGTTAAAGAGTTAATTAGCTGAGGATGCTGATTTGTGTCATACTATCACACAACTTTGTGAAAATCAGTTTTTATTGGTTATTGGCATATACAAGACAATACTATACAATAATAAGAAATACATAAAAAACACCACAGACGTACACATACACACGTACGTATATATGCATGCATGCATGTACGTACACATACATACACATACATATATACATATATACACACACACACACATACATAAGCATGAGTAGATGTAAAAACATGTATTAACTTTTTCTTTTGCAGAAGATACAAGTGTTTTATGTTTCTTTAAGCAGAAGTGAGGGGCAATTCATCTCTGATGTTTTGCCAAAAAATAGTAATAAAAGGCCAGAACCATAATAAATGGCGATGTGTCACTTTACCTGTTTTACATTTGCAGCATAGGGCTGAGAATTTGGAGGGGTTCATTTTATTAAGAATTATAGGGGTTCTACGTACTCGGTGCATCATTTTGTATTGCATTTATTGGATTCTGTTACAAGTAAATATTTTGCGAGCATCTAATAAAGCTCTTGTGCAGGAATTCATATCCGTGCCTCCTCCCAAGTCCTTCTCCCAGGCTTTATAAGTAGCTTTATCGGTGGTATTAGAGTGTAACAGTGAGTAAAATGTAGATATGAAATGTTGTGGCCGAGTCTTTTGGGGTAAAAACATATCAATTGGAGATTCTACCGTCCTTTCAAGGGGAAACATAATTTTGAAATAAAGCACCTGGCTTGTAAATAAGCAACAAAGTGATTAGAAGGTGTGTTAAATGTGTGTTGTACTTGTTGAAATGATAAAAATGTGTTGTGACATAAATCTGCAACACATCTAATCCCTTTGTTAAACCATAACTGGAAGATCCCATTATCAAGGCCAAGGGGAAATGCTTTTAGCCTTGGTTTAGACAAAAGTTTATTTACAAGGTATAAGGGAAGCATCTGAAGGGGGTATAAAAGTCTTGGAAACACGTTCATTTGAATGAGATTAATCCTACCAAGCCAAGAGACTCTATCATACAACTTGAGAAAAACGTACAGAAGATGTAGTCAATTCAGTTTCTTAGCGGTTTGTAGGAGGGGGGTCGCAACATGATGCATCGTCAATCAGCTTACTACTGCCGCAGATAAATGCAACTTACAGAGAGAACACTGAGCATGCTCTCTCTCTCTCTCACTCACACACACACACACACACAATCCACTTGCTTGACTATCCAGGCTTAGGAGGTGAGGTCTGCCGGAGACAACGCGCCTGATGCTGTCAGCCAGTAGATGTCTGCCGTTTGACCCCACGATTCTCTCAGACCATCACAGCGGCACACCGATCTGTCAACACCGTCTCCTCTCCACACAAACATCAACCTCTCCCCCCCGAAACGCCACACAGGCTGTCAGGAAGCCAGACATTTCCTGAAGGAAGGAGCTGAAAATAAGACACACTTGGAACAGCATGAGAGAAAGGGAATGGGTCCAATAATGGACAGGAAATTGGTTATGTGCAACAAAATGAGCAGCATCTTATTCAAGAAAGTTAGATGTAGTGCGCTTGGGATGCAGGTATATATATTTTATATATTTATATATATATATATATATTTTAGCACAGTGATTCAATGATATATAGAGACATTTGATTAAAAAAACAACAGTAGGGAAGCATAACACTTATTTTAAAGTAAGTATTCACTGGCAAGGATCTACACATTCGCCTCTTTCTATCGTTTTATGCTGACACATCAAATGTGAGCGTACATCATTGGGGACGCCACCTCAGGGGAGTAAACATATATAAATATTGGGAATTTATGTGCTGACATAGTGGATGAAAGGTTTCACACAGAAAACCAATTGTTCTAACTAGGAGAGAAATGCACGGGATCCCAGAATGCCAAATACACGATCTCTCTGCACATACATGTCCTATATGTGAGCCATTTTCAGCAGCTGCCCATACAATCACTGTCAGTTTGCTAACTACAGCATTCCCCTGGCTTGTATCATCATCATCAAAATAGAAAAACAAAAATGTTTCACTTCCATAAAATAATTGAAAAGCAGTGTGGTGCATCATTGTTTTAATCTGTGTTATGACTGCAGCTGAAATACTGTATTTCTTTGTTAGTAACATCATTAATGGCATGTTTTCTAACTCAAGTGTTGACTAATTTGAATAACAATGTGCCTCGGTTAATCTCCCCCGTTTTTCATAAAATAGTGTCTGAACTTTGTGTGAATGTAGCCAATTAGTGGTGTAATAGTGGGCTCTGTCATTTTTGCTTTCCTCCTAGGAGCATCAAATACAATAAAGTGCTCTGTAAAACACAACTGAAGTGAAGTAACGACAGAGCATGCCTTGTCTAGTGAATGCATCGTCTATTACGACAGTAAGGTCACATCTGGCGTTTGCTTTCCGTCCATTTCACCTTAATAGGTTGGGGGGAAAAGCAATTGACACTATGTACGCACGTTACGAAGTCAAAAAACAATGGCATGTTGCTCAAGCCTGTAAATAATGTTAATAATGAGAAACTGTGCTGATCTGATTTTGTGTATTATTTCCTTTCCAGAAAAAATTAAAATCATGTTTAAAAATGATGAAACCCAGTTCGTCATGCAAAGACAATATGTTCATGCAAACATCAATGTTGACTATTAGTTACGGTAAATTGGCATAAATATGGTCCTTCATGCATGTGAGCATTGCATAGAATCGGGGTCCATAATCTCTTTACATGTGTTTTATCTCTTCCAAGCCCTTCTTAGGGGGCAACATGAGGAACCAGTCGCTTGGAGCAGAATCACTGTCGAAAACTGAGATCTATACATTCGATGGGAACGCTGTGCCCATCCTCTAAAGCACACGGTATGTACGCTGCATCTGGAGGAGAGACAGATAACCTGAGTGTAGAGAGAACCTGGCATTGAACAAGAAAACGCACAACAGACAAACTGCTTCATTTGGGATGAATCTCAATGAGCCCTTCCCGGATAAAGCAATCAATTGTAAATGCCCCACTGTGGTGGCACTGCGTCGTCCCTGTTGTGGGCGGGCGAATGGGAAACAGAGTGCCTAACTGGATCAATAGCCATCCCCGCCTCATCATCAGACTGCATGATTGGGATTTTTTTGCTCCAGACTGCATGCACCAATCATAGCCTCTTGTGTTAGCTGATTCAAAATGCACGGTGCATCACCATCAGTCTATTTGTGCCCCTGGACAAACATCAAGCCCAGCTTTGGAGAACACGTGCAAACAAAAGGACACTAATGTCGGCTGGGAACGGGTCCATCCTTGCCTTGTCCAGCAACATATTTGATTCTTAGGAAATTCTTAAGGAATGGATAGATTGTGGAACCCCCCCTCTCATTTTTCTAATTCTAATATCTTTCTTTGTTATCAAGATTGCTTTTCTCCCTCCGCTTCAGAGGATTGGGAACTTTGCCGGGAAAGCTGCCAACTCTTTGGTACTGATCATCTTCAATCTCCTACATCTCCTCTGCATCTCATAAGCCCAGCTTCCCTGTCCTCCTCTCTCTGAAGGCGAGGGACCCTTCTCTATTATTCCCTCATCTGATCTCTCCCGATGCACTCCCGGCGCTCATCCCGGCTCAACCCCTCTTCTGTTAATCCTGCCTTTCATCTTGCGTTAGGGGACCTTTCAGCCTAAGGTTCACTTGTGATATGAATCAATTGTGCAGCTACCTACATACCTTCATACGTTGTAAATAGAACAGTTGTGTCTCTTGATGGCATCACAGATTCAAGTCTGTGGGGAAAGAGTTGTTAATGTGCACAAATATTGATTGAACTGTGTGAGATCGCTGGAATAACATTGTGTGAATTCTATTTTAGGGTGAATTTTCACTTCAAATAAGGAATCTATCATTCTGCAGTCACTCACTCTTGGGCTTGCAGCGGACTGTCAAAAATGTCCCTGGATGGTAATTTTCATTTTTCTTTCCAACCACTGGCAAACAAAGCATTAGTGTGCAGCCATTTAAAAATATATCTCTCTGCAAGAGCTACAAAACAGTGCAGTCGCTAGCATGTGAAGGCTTTAGCCCAAACATGGCTATGAAAGCCTGTCCTGTCATGTTTCATCAGGGCATTGTGTAACTGGTAAAGGCTAACAAGGGGGAGCGCTGGGAGCGAACAGAGCCATAACCCAACCCTCCCCCTTTAGCATGCTGCTGTGCCCCTTCCTTCCACAGCCTTCACATGGCATGAACGTCAGGCAGATCCTGGCTGGAATTGAAAGGTTTATCCCGTGGACACTAGGAAGACAGTCAGTATCAAATATGAACCGTTTCTTTGGAGGAAAATCACAAGCACACTCTGAAACACATCCACAGCATAGACCTTCAACCACTGATCCAGTGCACACAGGATCAAACCTTAGAGCATCAAGCAGACAGTTATGTACAAAAGGATGCTAATTCCGCTGGACTAGGTACAGATACCAGGCCTATCCCCCCATGTGTTTGCCTGGCTGCCCATGAGCAAACCAGGCTCCAAAACGGAGGACAATACCGTTGGGCAAAGCTGAGAGCCAATCTATCTGCTGCCCGGATTTAAGGGAGGACCTACACAATTCCACTTTTGGCACAGACCGAAAATGCAGCTACAGGCTTGCGATGAAAGATTAACTGAATAGAAATGGTGTTGCATGAGGGACATGGGGGATTATAAGGTTAGGAGAGTGTTACTGAACAAGCCCTGCACATTGAACGGCCCATTTAGTTAACGCCAACTTGGACTAGCCTTCAAAGACTTGGCTTCCTTCCTAACAAAGATACTAAGCTTCTGTTTTAAAAAAAAAAAGGATTTTCTTTTCTTCTTTCGTTATTTATTTCTCTCTCCCTCCCGTTCATAACTGGCTCACGTTTGATTAAGCTCTTTAAAGGGGTTTTTCTCTCTCTCCTTTTTAGCATGCTCATGTATCGATTGTAATCATGGTGGTACACACCAATTAAAAAAAGTCATTTATTCTCTCCAATTCAGAGGCCAGGGAACGAAAGCAGGGAGAAGATGGTCGCTGCACCTTGGCAGTCAGGGACCTCCATGGACAATCAATGCCCTTCCTCTCAGCATGCGTTCCATCACGCCAATACTGCGATGCCTTTGAGCAATGGCATCGATATCACGACCCAACATCTCACTGGAGGCCAGCCACTGGGAGACCGGATTCAACGAAAGATGTGCAATAAACTAATAATGAGATTTATCTTCAAATATTTCAGTCATCTATCTATCTGTCCATCTATTGGCATACGCATTGGTCAGTGATGTACCTGTAGCATGCATTCTCAATTTTATTTATCTGTCCATCTAGCTCAGGACTTTTCTACAACTGCTTTAGGCTATGAGGTTAATTAGGAAGCTAGTTTAAATGTAGAGCGTGTAGGACTGATCATTTTGGAGGGAAATTCAGAAAAGGTCAGCCATTTTCTTTCGGTCAGCAGGATATGTCCTAATGAAGACAATCTCCCGCTGGTGCAGAAGAGTTGGCAAAAGTGAGGACTATAATTATCTAACACCCGCGGGGTAAATGCATGAGAAGAGTTCATTATATCCAGATATCAAGTTGTGATAGTCGAAATTGGGAGGGGACGTCTTTGGGACTGCTTTTGATGTCTTCACTTCTGGTCTGGTCTTTTTGGCAACCCTTTCTGTTACAGTCGCCCTACATAATAAGTATTTATCAGGTAAAGACCAGGGGCCAGATGTATAAATAATGCATACGCTGCTTTCCACACAGAAATGATTTATAACAAAAGAACGTGCCGTGAGAATGTGCGTACCTCCACACTTTACACCGTGCCTAGGCAGACTTACGAGTCAGCTGAGCCAAGTGTGATATAGCAGTGTGGCAAAGAGAAGGATGATGTCAAAGAGGGGATTTGGGCGATATTTTATTTCGGAGGAACAACGTGTGAACACCACGTAAGCAGGGTTTTATAAATCTGAGGAAAAGACTGCGTATGCATGTTTTCAGTTTTGTGCATACACAGATTTTCTAGTCTTGAATCTACACAAGGGTTTATGCATCTGGCCCTAGGTAAGTCAGCTGACATTGTGCAATTCTGTTTGCATGAGAAGAGGATTGTGTTGTGTGAAAAATCGCAGCTGAGGTGTGTTTTTCTTTTTCTTTTTTACGTCCTAAAATCTGTAACATCTCTGGTAGGCGTCAGTCTCTGAATTGGCTCCTCGCTGTTCTTCAGAGCAGCTGTCAGTGTGAACCGACGGGAGACAATGCAACACATTTCTGTATCCTTCACATTCATCCGGCGGGTGAGAACGATGAGCCCAGATGGAAAGTGACTATTTCAAGCCACGTCTGCTTTGCACTAATGGGTTGTAAAGAACATGCGTTGATTGAGATGCTCCTCCTAGATAACGTTAAGACATGGCTGCTTTCAAAAGAGGAAATATATATCTATTTACACTAAGGTATAGAGGTATATTTTAGATTTTATACTGTAGTTTTTTAGAGAATACTCAGCTATCACTGATCCCATTACTGAGTCCACTCTTGCCTAGTGTTAGTTTATTGTTTCAGTGACACAGTGAAGAGGGACAGGAAAGTGAGTACAGAGAGTCATGACAACATGGCGTAAGCTGGGATTCAAACTTATTACATTGCCAAGTAAATGGAATCATTCCTCCCCATGTGCCTAAGAATAAGGGAGAAACACACTGATCATTGGTAATGCGTACAGCTTCTCTCAGCTGAAGAAGTTCCACTGCCATAACTGTGAGGTGCTACACTCAGATTATGGTATAATCCTTTAATGTATGTTCATTCCCCTCTGTTCCGGTCCTGACGACATGCAGGCAGACAGGGAGTTGTAAAGCCCCCCTCCTATGTCTCTCCCCAACTCTGGGCTGACGTAAACGTCCCTGACATACATCCGACATACGCTCAGCAGAAAAATTTGCACACTTCTGCACCTTTGCTCTTGAAGACACACACCCTCAAACGCATTTACCCCATAACACACACAGACACACGTGGGTACACAATGACACACACACTTCCTTTAACCCAACCTTTTGATGAGGCAGTTGTTAATTAAAGTTTTGAAAGGATAATGTTGGTCTGAATGTGCGACTGTTAAGAGTTACAAAAGCCAACTAATTAAAATTGGAAATGGATCCTAGCGCCTCTCTTTTCACGTCTCGTCTTCCTGCGGAGAAATGAAGGCGATCGAAATTAAAGCAATAACACGAGTGACACCGTATTAAAATGTTGAAGGGGTGAGCGGTATCAGTGTGTGTGTGCTGATCAAGGCAGAGGGGCGCTCACAGGGGGCCCGCCGTGTTGTAAAACAGGTGACAGTGAGATTCCTCTTCAGAGTTTTGTCGAACTATTCACATTTCCCAAGTTCTTTAAAGAACAGAAACTCATATCAGAGACCCTGTCATATTCTTTTGACTCAACAGACAGACACTTTTGTTGCACTACACCTTTTAAGAGTCAGCTATGTGATTTAAAGGAGGGCTTTGACACATTCTGTTGAAACTTGATCACTTATCAGCATTTCAAAATTCCCCATGGTTATAATGGTTATGACAGGTTATGAACTCTAAAGTCAAGAATTGCTCTCTCTTGCCTTTGAGGTGCAGTAATGTTTGAGTTCATACCTATAGTGTATTTTTTCTTTCTTCGCAAATACAGTATGGTGGCCAGGAGTCAATAAAATGTGCATAGCTAATAACACATATAACATTACGGAAGAGGATTAGGGCCACATATGGATATTTTATTTGAATTCAGAGATTAATCTCGGAATTAATCTCAGAATTAATTCTCAGAATTCTGACTTTAAACTCAGAATTCTGACATTATTCATCTAAATTCATCTAAATTTGTCACGTGGCCCTAATCCTCTTCCACATAACATGGCTCAATACAAGGATTTATTGAAGTTTATACGTTTGTGCAGCGTGATGAATTTCAAACTAAGCTCTTGGAAACACAAACCACAGTGATGATATTCAAATAAAACACAGATGACTGTATTTCCCCATTGTTAATCAGTGACGAAAAATGTCACTCAACCTTCCGTTCTTTCTCCTACCAGCTGCTCATTCATCTGGAACAAGACGCTTCGAAGAGTGGAAAGCTGACTACTCAACATATTTACAAATCCCATTCATTGAATCAATATTGAACACTGCGGGTGCTGCTAAGAGCCCCATTTACTGTAAACATCTCATTTCCTCCGGATCTGAGAGGTCGGAATTGGTGTTCCATAGCTGTTCAATTCAAGCCCATCCACAGTGCCTGACGCCTAGGCTCTGTCAGTGCGGTCCATTCAAATGTATTTATGTTGCTCTAGCAGGTGTCATTTGCTCAGAGAGCAGATTGTGCTTAGAGGACGGAGATATTGTGAGATCGCAGACTGGATCACGTCAATGGATGCAGATGAGGTGCAAGACAGAGGCGATGTGGGGGAGGGAGTGTGAGATGTGTCTGTCTTACATTATAAATCAAAAGAAAAATAGATCTAGGAATAGATTTATTTGGGGCATGGTTTATTGCTGATTTATTCAGCAGGGCAAGATGAACAATATGACTGTAAAATGGAAATGTGCACACGAACACACACACACGCACACACACATGCGTGTCAAATTACACATTTCTGTCCATCATCACTGAAAAACATGATGAAAAACATCAAAGTACAAAGGATCAGAGATATCTGGATGTTACGGATATCCTTTAAATCCTTTAGAACATTTTCCAGATATTCTAAATTCTAAAAAGATTAAGTAAATCTCATATGCACTCAATTGTCAAAACCTCTTTGATCACCTTGTTAATAGACTGCCAATGATAAAATCTTAGAGAAACATTTCTAGAATGTCTTCCACCAGCGCAGTATATCCAAGTACACTACTCATAGCCACATGTCACAATCAAGTGCCATTTAGCAAATCAACTTCTATGACTGATATCTTGTCACAGGCTGATTTTGTTGAAGATATGCGGTTTGGACTATATCTGTCACAGTGATAGTGTTAAGACTTTCAGGATACGTCCATCCAAGGTTTTTATATCTCCATCAACAATGCAATTTCAATAATTTGTTTAAATTGTACTGGCCTCAGTGGGATTTTTACTGATATTTATGAGCTAACTGCTAATAATACTAAAAAGTTTTCGATAAATCTTTCAACATTCTTATCACTTTGACTCTACTGTACATCAGTGGTTCTCAATCCTGGCCCACAGGAGTTTTGCTTGTTTCCATTCTAGCCATCTAATCAGGGACTGATTTATACCTGGGATGGCAGGTGTTGCATTCACCTGCCATCCCAGGTATACATCAGCTAGCTGGTAGGATAGAAAACCAGCAGCACTCTGGGCCCCGAGGACCAGGATAGAGAACCTCTGATCTACATGCTACATTTCTCTGCACCATGGCACCTAATCCTAGTGACACAATTTCACATTGCTAGCGTTTGGTCAAAACTAGCTTAAGGCAGCCAAGTGTACATGAACTTTGGTTTATTACATATGGACAACACCTGAACAAAAGCATGGCAGCCACGACACAGTTATGAATACTTATTCAGTCCTCAGGGTAGCTTTCATAAGGTCTTTGTGCGATACTTCCGTCACTAGTGATATAGCAGTAACATAGTGTGGCAATTTAAAGAGCAAACATTTCACATTCAAAGTCCTCCTGATAATTTTCAGTTTTGAGTGAAAAACACGCCATGAAAATGTATTTTGAAGCTGACATTGTACCCATTCAATGTTTTTGAATATTGGCAGATTTGCATCAGAGATGTTTTATCTGTGTGATATTAGAGGTGGGTTCTGAGCATCACTACCACATAGCACAACAATAATACTGTAGAAAGCATAATCAGCATTCATACAGATGTGGGATTCATTTTGAAGGACCCCAAGGTATATACAATAGTGCACCTTGGCCAGGAAACCCACTCAACAACAAACTAAAGATCCTTGAATGTCTAGTCTAGCTGCATAGAAACCTCAAACTGCAGATGCATTGATTTCTCCGAGAGGACACCAAGGTCCATCTGGGGGGATTGGTGTTGCCATAGCTACACTACCGTTTTGCAAAAGAAGTTTTTTATTGCTTAATTAGTCTTTGAAAGGGCAGTGATTACAGCATGATGTAGAATTATGAACACATGACTTGCCTGCAAAGATCACCAGTGATATTCAAAGTGAGGCTATATCAGTAGTGATCTCCTGCTTACCATGTATGTTTGTCACAGGGTGTTCCTTCATGCATGTATGAATGTTCAGTGAACCCATTTTCTGCAAGAATGTGAAATTATGTGTGTGTGTGTGTGCTTGCGTTAGCTGTGTGTGAAAAGTAGAAATGTGCAGCTGCTGTACTGTGTGTGGGGGATTGGATATTTCACACGTTGCTGATTGGTCTTGCTTGTCATAGCATTATTGTTCATTATGTGACCCAAAAACCATGCTGTATCAAATTCTATGTTTTACCATCCTCTATAAACAATATTCTTAAACTACTTAACTACTAAACTACTACTTCAATTATTCTAAAAAATAAAAAATGTAATGCATGTATCTTAACCTTTGAACTGACTGGTCTACCCAACAGGCATGGTAAGTTAAACATGTTGCAATGCACAAAAATATTCTATCGATTCCATCTATTGATTCTATGAATATTCTATGACTTACTAGGACTTACTGTGTTGATACATATAAGAAAAACCTGCAATTGAAGAGTTTCATTCAAAAAAAATTCCAACAAATATTTCAGAATACATCCAGTGAACAGTTTTATATATATGTAGACATAATGATTTGAAGGTGTAATCACACTAAATGTAAGTGAAAGGGTACTAAAACTGATTTTGTGCATTCAGTTATAAATTCTATAGGAAAGCGGTGACAGTGGGGCAGGATGATGCGGTTTTTGCCCAGTGTTAAAAAAGTGTTGTGCGAATTAAATGTCCTTTAATGTGCACACACTTGGCATAACTAATGTATATATACTGCATTTGTTTAAAATAATGCATTTACTGAACAGAAAATTGTCTTTGTTCTTCAGGGGGATGTCTTATACACCTCTACCTAAAAGTACTAATGTCAGATGATTTAGAGTAAAGACATGTTTTTGTTGGCCCACCAAAGAGATGAATTGGCTAGATGGTTTAAAATAGTTGAAAATGGCCCTTAACCAAAACACAGCCAGAACATAGCAGCTGCTGATCCTATTGTGTTACAGTGCTGGAAATGTTTTTTTTTGTTTAAAGTATTTTAATATATTTTCCCCCACTGGATCCTCCTGAATGACTTCTATCCTGAAGGGTTTAAACACATGACCTTCTACTGCAGTTCCTGTACACTGCAGATGTATGAATGCATCCCCCAATGAGCTTTTGGCAGCGGAGACAT
>OMLI01090710.1:0-11596 GCA_900302605.1 Rondeletia loricata | reverse complement strand
GTGAATCAGATCTTCATTTTCAACCACTTTGACACGTGTCAGAGTGGAAGCCTGCTGCGGTTACATAACAACGAGGACCCGCAGAGTTCACTGTCGGGTGTCTGCGATATCTGCCTGATAAATATACTCGGGGGCTTGGGGGCAGGCACGCAACGAGCCACGGGAAAGGCCAGTGTCACATCAAGCGGTCACAAAGCGTTATCAGCTCAGCATGTCATGGGTAATGACAAGACAGCAGAGCGCAACAAACATATTATGTGTTCCAATTCCCCAATGCTCCGAATAAATAAATATATATATTTATCTGATCACTGTTAAAGCTCAGCTGCTGAAAGAAATGCATTTTGTCCGGCTGAGAAACAGGCAAACCCATTTTTACGTGGAAATGTGCCTGGATACAAATAAGATCAGATAGCTGTAACGTGTTTTGATAGTTTGAAACAAAACCTCATGGAAAGACAGACTGCTAAAAATGCATATTAACACTCAGGCATTACTGACTGTTCAACTGTTCAGCGTTTACGTGTGCAGATACGGCTCATTTCAGCAGAATATAAGGGTGGAAGACATTACTGGTGAACAAAAGTCAAACTGTATGTTTTCAGTTAAAGAGAATATTCAGCGTTTCCCTTGTATTATTTTGAGAACTACGATCACAAGCCGTCTCAAAAATCACTTAAATATTAAATACCCTTTCACACTTCTGAATAATAAATTAAGGCTGGCTGTGTGAGTTTCATCATGCAAAATATTTCAGTCCTCTGAATTATGAATTTTACAAAGAAATGTATTTTCCCAGACAAATTTGATTCTATACATATTATGATTTTCTTTTGTTCTTTTATGCATATAATTTAACATATCAGCTATACTTACACAGTCTCAGTTAACACGCACAAAAGAATGACCAGTTACTAAAAGGCCAATAGAATATTACATTTCTATGCAATATTAAGTCGGTCCAGGGGCAGTATCGTGCTCCAGAAGGGTGAAAAATAGTGTCAAAATGAAAGCTTCACTCTCCTTCCCAATATAAATATGAATGTCGTCATTACGTTAAAAAAACTTCTGAGTCGCCCTTTGATCTCATTTCATCCACGCTGGATGTTCATACAGCACATCTACACTGAAGATCCACATACCTCATCTTACTCTGATGTAGTTGGACTTACTCTCTCTGTTAAACGAATGAACCCGGGCATCACTTCTGAATGATACATCTGACATCAGAGTTCTTCCAGCAAAACGTCTCGGAGATGGCAACGGAGGTGAGAGTGGCGTGATCGCCCAAGGTTTGATAAGACAACTCTTCACCATCTCTGCCCGTCTGTCAGCCAGGTGGAGACTGATGGCCGGTCTCTGATGTGGTGGGGAGCATTAACCATGTCATGCATTTGCACAGAACGGTCCTCCATCACCTCCCCGAGCACTTAGCCGGGGCGGGGGGGGGGAGACCTGGCTCATCCCACCCCTGACGGCTGAGACCATTAGTGTGATGCACGGCGGCTCATTCCTCATCCTCCACAGGACGGGTGATGGATCCACTCCAGCCCCCAGGCTCAAAATGGGCCTTCCCGTTTGGAGCGAGAGGGAGGGGGAAGAGGGGCGCGGTGGTGGAGGGATATGATGGAGAGTTATGAGGTTGAGTCATGTGTAAAGGGTGCAGGGGTACTTCCCTGCTGACCGGAGGGGTCATGGGTTCAGATCCCAGCTAAAGGGCAGCTGAAGACTTCATATTTATGAGCCATGGTGCCGATAGACCCATTTTTTACAGTCAACATCATGAGTAATAGATGTTACTATATAGGCACTATTCATTTTAGATACAGTCATATTTTTTGAAACTTTTATGATGGGGACTAAAGCCATGCAGAATAGAAGAAAAAGGCATAGAGCAAAGGAAGAAGTAGGAAATCATGTATCGGCAGACACCACTTCAATCAACATCAATCAAACGCTAGCTACCAAATAAGCCTGCATTAGAGATTACAAAATAGCAGTCCCTTTCATTTATCAGACACTTTCACTTTCAATAATACACTTTCTGTGCATTATTCTCTCAAAGCCTCCGTTGATCCCTTCCCTACTGATTCTGGAAAATTCTGGAAATTAATTTGACCTGCTTACATTCTTCAGTTGGTCCCTATGGCTTGTCAAATGAAATCTACAATAGTAAGCATACTGGTTTGTTGACAGGAAATGTGAAAATTAAAAGAAAATTAAAATAAATAACAGACTGTTTAATAACCTTCTTAACAGCAAAAGATGCTCCTTTCAGCACAATTCCTCTTCCATAATGAAATTTACAATATTGCTTACATACCCCCCCACACACACACACACACACTGAATGCAGTATAATGAATAATCACAAAGTAATAATTACCTTCTAAGAACCTTTTTCTCACTACAGTGCATCTTTGTGATTGAAGTCCACCCACATTGAGTTAATTGCATTTATTCCCCCGATGCCACAAATATGCAATTAAAATGCAACCATTACACACAGACCTGCAAAATCATCAATACATACAATACAGTTAAAAATAGGGACAGTGTTTGCTTCTCAAGCGCAGCCAAAGATGTGTTTCTGGAGAACTGAGGGCAGTTTAAGTAAAGATGTGGCAAATAGTTGCAGTGGTCCTCCATATGTCAATTATTTCTTCAATGTCATACGGTAGAATCAAATTATTATATTGTAATACAAAACTCTCACAGTCAACCAGTTATCAGAGCATTCCGTGTGACTTCCGACAGCTAGAGGGAGTAACACTTGATTTTCCCAGACACTTCCTCTTGGTGGAAGCCATTATTAGTGTTGCTCACATAAACGCAATGAAAGATTCCTGTGGGGGAGACAGAGGGAGGCCTCAGCATAACGCATCATCTCTTCTAATGAAACCAGAGCGTGTATATTGATCAGAGCAAGCAAGTGTGTGCATGTCTGCGTGTGCCAGAGAGTGAGGTAGACAAAGTTTTATGTGTGTGTGTGTGTGTGTGTGTGTGCGTCTGCGTCTGCGTCTGTGTACGTACTGTATGTGTGAGGGAGCACAGTAGACATGTGAGTGCAGAGCAGAGCAGAAACTCTTAATAATGCAGCTTGTCGAGCAGGTTGGCCCCTTCTCCATTTGCTCAGGCAGGTTGGAAGAAATGCTGATGATGCAATGTGCTGACCCACATACACTACCTGCTCCCAGCAGACTGCGCCAGCTGAGGCACTCTCTCTCTCTCTCTCTCTCTCTCTCTCTCTCTCTCTCTCTCTCGGTCTGTCTCTCTCATAAACCCTCACCCCTGTCTTCATTTCTTCCTCTGATTGTTTAAAAAACACCACTCAATTGTATGAGTTCTTTCCTTTTTGTCCCGCGTTTGCCCTTCTCTCCCTCTCCTCAAGTGTGCCTCTCAATGTGCAATATAATCATCCTCACTAGCCTTCAGTTTCTTCTTTGTGGTCTCATTTTTCTCACAATATGCTGAAAAAGGCCTATTGAGTGAGCGATACGACATTGAGTTAGCCAGGAATCAAAAGCAAAGATGTTCACCCGCGCGGTGTAAAAGCACTAGAGACGTAAAGGCTGAAGAAACTCGCTCGCCGCTCGCTGACGGGGGAAAATGGTGCGGAAAATGTATCGCAGATAAAATAAGAGCGGTCTTTTGATCAGCTACACAAGATAACGCCGACCGGCGTGCTCTCACGCTGGTTAACCACGAACGTACCAGATGACCAATTTCTCCCTCGCCGCTCTCACTAGACAGGCAGATGAAAAAAAGTCACGGCAAAACACCAGTCAGGCCTTGGGTGTCCAGGGGAACTGCTGTATGGAGCAGTAGCATGATGGGGAAAATGTGATTGGGGAAAGTGGAGTAATGCTCTCCCCTGCCTCAACAACCACTGTTGAGGTTCCCTTGAGCAAGGCACTTAACCCCAATAACCCCCAAATCTAGTGGGGCTGCTCAGTGGCCAGCAGTAGAAGATTGTGGTTGTACTGAGCAGCTCCCAAGTGTCGATGTGTGTTAACTGTCTGAACGTGAAGCAGGGTGTTGCCGAAAAAGTGTGCTCAGTCCACTTTCTCTGGATAAATAAAGAAAGACAAAGATGGAAACCCGGGATTCACATCTTTGTTTTCTTGTCAACCATGTTTCCGTCGGAACGGTGGAACTGGCAGTGACAACCCCGCATCGCTGAAACCTAAAATCGGAGTCGTGGAATGCAGAGCGGCTACACACACAGTGGCATTACTCAGGTTGTGTACACGTAATGCCACACCGGCTCCCACTGAGGACGGGAACATAAAAGGTTGTGTAACCGTAGTGGTTCAGAAACTTGAATCCGTCTTGTGGTCGGATCGGTGCGGTTTTTAGCGAGCGGGGTTTATGGGTATAATTACACAGACGCACTTATTTTCTGCATGACAGCCTTCCTGCCATAATAGCGTCTGTTTTCAAAGGAAAAAGAAGAATGAGAATCAGGTAAATTGGAATTATCTCATCATGTTTTTCACTAAACCTCTCTCCGAAATGACTGTATAACCAGAATGGGTTAACAATGAATAACTCAAACACGTTGCTATCAATACCTTCTTTTGAATTTTTTTATCACTGTTTGCCATCATAATTAAGAGTATATGAAATCAAGAAGGTAGATTTTATTCATTGTATTATTTCTGTCAAGAGAGCTTTCACAGTCTAAAGACAACACAGCTCTTTGTTTTGTAAGGTGTTCGAAAGAAATAGGTCACTGGCAACAAAAAGGTTTTGCTCAGCCCTCCTGTATCCCCTAACCGCCCGACCCGAGGGGCCGAGGGCAATATTAACACATTCATTAAGAAGTCATGGTTTACACTTATTATTTCATTATCGACCTTGATCTGAAATTTGCATCGTTTTTTTTTCCTTATTCAGAGGTAATCGATGTGTGCTACCCTGTTGAGTTTTAAAACCCGTGATTGACGTTGATAAATGGAGGTGCCAGTACGACATCGAATAGAAAAACCGAGGAGTGGAGACAAGTAGAGGTGCAGAAGGACACAGTAGAAAAAAATCATAGAGGGACTACAAATATTTAAGCCAAATAAAATAGTGGAGAAGGCCAAAATTTCACTGAAAAACGAAGGAAGACAGTATAGTATCCGAGTCTGTGGAGAAAGAAGAAGAAAGCCTGGCGCTCAGGTTGATGTGCAGACACCCAATCAGACAGCCCTTCATCCCTTAACCCCCAGCCAAGAGTAGAGTAGCGAGATAAGAGGAGAAAGGAGGAGGGGGAGGAATCGGCTTGAGAAGTGCTGAAGCTGGATTTTCCTTTGGAGAGAGAAATAGATAGAGAAGGAAAAGGGAGGAGTTCTTGGGAGAAAGAAGGCACGAGAGATAATCTTCTAAAACAGGGAAAGAGGCACGAGTCAGTCAGATGAGAGAGCAAGTGGAAATGTAAACCTGAAACAATGTGTTTCTTCCCTTACAGTCGAGCTTTGGAGATGTAAGACAAAGCATGAAAGATTAGAGCTAGAGGCTCTCAACACAAAACCCGGTGCCACGCTATGAGATATCGCTCCTCTAATTCAGCTGCACTGCTCGAATTAGATTGAATTCGCAGCTGAATATGAAGGTCAGGTGCTTTACTATTTACATGCTCAATCTCCATGACCATTAGTGCTTAGTTATAAAGCCATTAATGTCCATTATCATAATTACCTCGACTAACTCGCAGAAGCCACTGCCACTAAGTGAAATCTGCAGAAGTCGCAGCTCGGAGTCCCCCAGAGTTCTCTCCGCCCGCCGTCGGAGTGTTTTTCCTGCCTCACGTCATCCGTCGTCTTCCGCTTTTCCACCTGACTGCCCTCACCTTCTTCCCGTTTTTAAAAAAACACAACCCGGAGCCGCCTCATGCATATGTTAGCTTGCCACGAAAAGGTGCGACATAAATATGCAAGTGCGTGTCATGAATTAGTAACGCAGCCCCCTTGCCAGTGTGGTGTATGTCAGGTTCGCTCTGAACGCAGCACCAGGAGAGGACGTTTGGCGGATTGTATCGGTGTACCTCCCTGCCGACTGTTGAACAAGCAGGGCTGTTGTTCCCCTTAAGGGGGCAATACATCCCCGTTCCATACCTGCAACTCAGCTCCCAGAGGGATGCAGTTTCCTACGCAGCACAATCCAGCACAATACAAGAGGAGCGGCGGATAACTCACAAATAGACTTAGAACTTTTCAAGATCTCGCTGTCGTCGCGGCGAATGTGGACTGTGTACGTTGTGCATTTTTCATCTCCCTGGCGATATTGTTCAATGTGAACAAATCTCCCTCTATTCTTTCAATCCCTCCTAGACCTCATTAGTGAACATGGTGCTCTCTGTGACAGTGCATCTCACTTTGCTCGGTGGTAGCGCGCACACTGGACATCCAGCAGTACTATTTTCTCTTTCCCCTGAGTGGGTTTTCTTTCCCCAGCTGCGGAATGCGCCAAGGTGCTTGAGGTCAAAGGTTGATAACGGCCAACAATCCAATTTCACAGCGCCTGCCTCTGACAGACACTGTGTGATCTTGGGTGGGACCCCTCCCCCTCTCAACCCCCCTTTCTGCATATCCTCAAGAACACTCTGAACTTAATCAAACTTTAATTAGCCCTCTGCTTTGGTGATAATTGGCAGTCGAGGCGGGGCCAGAACCCTGCTCCTGCCAGGCGCCGTCTCTGAACGTATCCACGGCTAATCATGGTGGAAGAGATGTGGAGCCATGGCCTAATCTGTGTGTGTGTGTGTGTGTGTGTGTGTGTGTGTGCGTATATGTGCATATGTGTGTGCGTGTTTGTATGCATGTGGATGTACATGTGTGTGTGTGCGTGACAGTACGTGTGTGTTAGCTGCTTTTATGCGTGTTTTATGTTTCTTTTGTGTCACAGACACAGAGACACGCACACGCACACGCACACACACACACACACACACACACACACCTGAATGTGTGCACAGATCCCTGAAGGAGAGTTCATCCTCATCTCATCCGCCAGTGTCCAGCTCAATGTTCAACCTTCAGCCAGCTTCCCACCTCTCTCCTTCCCTTCCTGGGCTGGGTGCACTAAAGCATGGGACAGGCTAAGCTGCAGTATCCAGGTGCTTGGCAGACATACCAAGATGAATGACGTGGTGTTGAATGTTATATGTTAAGGCTCAGGCCTCCAGAAATACCAACCTATGTAGAGGATATGACTTCAACATTTCCATAAAGTCAGTGCTGTGTAACTTTAAAAAAATGAGCCAATTTGGACAACTGGGTAAAGCTACTATGGAGGTGCATGATAATGATGTCGCCATCATTTGCTGTCTATTATTCAAAGAGGGGAAGTCTAAAGCATATACAGTTCGGGTTACTTTCTCTAATGATTAAACAAACTCTTTCTCAGTGGAAATCTTCAAAGATTTTAATTCAACAAACTGACAGCATTATTTTTTTCTGGCTGTAGGTTTACATGACAAAGGATGAAAGAAAGCGGAACGTTAAATGAGGAATGGATCTCAGAGGAATGAGAGATAATCGCCTGAAGCGAGTCTTCTCTGCCGGTGTCTTTATAGCTCACACTGGGCGCCTTGCAGCCATAGGGTCTTTCTCTCCTCAGATGTGACGTCTGCCTCGGCCGAGCGCACGGAGAGAGACAAATAACTTTTCGGCGGGCACCTCGTACACTGAAGGTTCATGGGTAATCGAATAGGCAGCGGTTTCTCAATATCAGACAGCAGTAACGAGTACAGTAAAGAAATACAGAGAGAAAAATATCCATGTGGGTGATGTGTGTGATATCGAGCAGTAGATATAAATATGATACATGGATATGTTTGGAGGGCCCCAAAAAAAAGTAATAAAAAACAATTACGGTCTGGCCCTCTTTGACCTGATGGAGAAAATCCATGCCAACCCAATCTCGTTGCAGGTGTTATGATCTAGCGAATCGAATGCCCCGTGATGTGAAATCGATGGAGTTACTCACTCCGGAGTCACGTCAATCTGCTGAGATTGAGGCGCCAGTGGATTTAGAGAAGATTTGGGTCAACGGCACTAATGTGAAAAGTTTGAGGATAGCAACAGGGGCACGTTCTCCACTGAGACTACGATACATTATAAGACTGTGTTCACTGCAACTAAGCGAAATGATTTCAGGGTGACCATTTCCCATTTAAGCGTTCCTGACGCTGAAGTCTGTGGCGTTCTTCCTGGTTTCACAAAACATTTCCTGTGTGCCAGAAACAAATTCAAGATTTTGCAGGGAATTCAACTCGCTTTTACCTTTTTGTCCTTATGACACTGGATTATGTGTACCATACTGAATTCCTCCAGTTTCTTCTTCTCATGATAGGATAATCAGCTTCTGTGGCCATGCAAGCTTGGAAGACACAACCCAGGTCAATCCAGCAGACCTGGGTGTATAGTCACAAAGGGAACTTGACAGTCTTATAGTTCTCCACCTGTTCAGTCTCTTATGGATAATGCTTAGTATGGCACATTCAAGGAGAAAGAGTCTTTCTCCTTGTGGTTTTGCATAGTCACTTTCCCTTGAAGTCTGTAATCTGAGTTCTCATTAATTGCATAATTGCATAACCCTAAATCAGGGAAAAGAACACCAGGAACCAACCTGGAACATGAAATAAATCAGAGTGTTTGATTGATGAAAATTGTTCGATGACTCAACGGTTACAGGTTTTTGAACAGGGAGTTCATATGCAGGTGGAAGCAGTGTTTCTGCCTACACATTCGGATGTTAATTGTCCCTCAAAGATGCTCGCTGTTAGTGGATTAGAACCATATTATTCAAAGTGTTGAAGTGTTGAAGAGCGGAGCTATTGTTATTGTGATCCACATTACTTTTATTCTGAAATCTTCTATGCAATCATTGCGCAATGAAGCTGTTTTCCATACTCGTTGTCATGAATCATTTCATGAGGCTGTGGAACCCCGTACAAAGACAAAATGCCACCCAGATGCTGACTCTGTCGAGATATCCGCCAGATTAAACCTCTCTTCACATGACAAATGTCAGTACTTAGCACAATGCGTTTTCATTTAGCATTACTTACCTTTACATGTCATCAAATTACTGCAGATTACAGAACAGTAGTCCTCCTTCTGCATCTCATCTAGAACCCCACTGTATATCTTTGATCAGCGAGGCGTTAAAGCTTTTTGAGATCGGATAGCATTTCTTCAGACTCACAGGATCGTTTGTGATGCTGCCTTGCAGCACTGTGCCACCGTGGCCAACGGGCTCGCTCAATGACACTGATGGGGTCAAAACATATTGACAAGGTGAGCGGGACACACATCAGGTGGCAGGACTCTCGGGACCGTACGTCTTTTGACTGAAACGCTGCTGCTGCCCTTGGAAGCGAAGCACTCAGACCCAGACAACAAATATCTCACACTTTGCTGCAGACATCCGTGTAGCACTCTGTATTGCTCTCATTGATTTTGAGTCTCGGTGTTGACAGACTCTCAGGCCCTCAGACATCTTATACATTGCACAGGTGTTGGCGTTTGTGTGCGAATCTGTGTGTGTGTGTGTGCGTGGGTGTGTGTGTAACCAAACCGCCCCAGGTCCAAGGCCCTAGGGATCCCCTATGCACCGATTGTGATAGCATTTTGAAGTTCCCTTGTAGAGCACAACAAAGTTACCTCCCAAGGACGTAGCATTAGTATTCAAGGATTCCAGTTTGACACAGACCGGGCAGACTTCTCTCCCTGCTGGGCTGGAGGGGAAAAAAGCAAAAGGGGGGAAAAAGGGAAAAGCCTTTGAACTACAGGCTTCACGGACTCATCAATAGCCGGTATTGACCCTTCCCACTTTTATTTAATAAGGTTCCCATTCCGAAGGCTTGTTTTGCTCGGCGCTCATTGGTATGCCAGCCGCGTTGCAGCATGCCGTCATACTGCTGATGCCAAGTATTTCCGCATTGATTACACCTCTGGGATTAGCTCAAATGCAAATGCTAGCGTGTGTTTCTGTGTGTGTATGCGTGTGTGTGTGTTAGAGTGAGAGAGAGGAGTGAGGAAAATAATATCTTCGCCTTATAAAGACTTATCCACTTGTAATTGTTTGCGCACGTAGATGTTCTTTATTGTACATGTTACATTTCTGTGCTCTCCAACAAGCTCTCACGCTTACAGCACACAATCTAAAAATGCCACGTTCAGATAAAGTCTATTAATATAGCATTTCAATATATTACCCTCCCCCACCCGGACAATGGAAAAGCTTCCGACCCATACAGGCGTACTGCGAGGGAACACCGGCGTCTGTGGGAATCTCACTTCCTTGAAAAGCCTGGGAAGCATTACAGGGAAAGCAACAATATCAGGCAGAGCGAGATTAACATGCAGCAAAGGAGAAATCTCATCTCTTATAATTACGCCGCGGATTACCGACGTGATCAGCCATTCGGAATTGATCTTGGTGAAAGCACCGGCAGGCTGTGGCGTCCTTGCCTATTTATGGAGTGCTGTAACTGTGTTTAAAATGTACACTCAGGCATTTCGGGTTATTAAATAAATCCAATTTTGATTCCGTGAACGGCGCATGTTCACAGATGTGTGCTCAGCGAAGGTCAGTTCAACACAGAGGGGCAATTGAATCTTCCGCCCTGTGTATTTGATTAGTTTTAGAAACGCTTGTCTCCTTTGTGTGCAGGTGCCGCTTCTTTTGTGTGAAGTGTATCTGATTTAGCACATGATGAATGTACAGTGTATGGCATTCCCCTCCCTTAAGGATTACATGGGGAAATAATGAGATGATGTGACCTTGTAATATTTCAAAATTGTAAGGAGGAACCAATCACATGGTATGGGTTATCATATGAAAGTGCTGATCATGTATTTCATTGTGAACGTCTTCTAGCCATTTGAAACACTCTATAGACTTGCTTTTATATTTCATTGCTTTTCAATTCTATTTCTATTGTAAAGCGCTCTGTAATTGAGTTTTGAAACATGCTATATAAAGATGATGATGATGATATTATTATATGCCTGGTTGACTGTGTCATAGTTGTAGCTGTAGAGGTGGGTGTACTGTGATCCCACCATCCTATTATGTTAATGGTAATAAGGATAATACAGTAGGTGGCTATCCTTTAAATATACCCGGAACTATGCTACTGCTTGTTGACATGCTGTCATACTGGGAGAGAAATTAGAAGCACATTTTATGACCTGCTTTCCCCCTTTTTGAGCGGCTCGATGTGTCGTTACCATGACGCCCGTGTTCATCACTCCTGTACCTTTCTCCTTCCACGGCTCAATTTGAATTGATAATTTCACAATCTGGCTTTGTTTTGCCAGAAATGGTAAACAGTTTGCCAACGCTGTCAGCGAAAAAAATCTAACATTTAGTCATCTCTGTCTGTTTTCGCTCAGTCTTTAGGCACAAATGCACTAAAAACACACACACGCACAAACATACATGAATGCCCACCCCCTCTGCACACACACACACACACACACACACACACACACACACACACACACACACACACACAAGGTTAAGCTCAGGTCAGGGCTGCTGTTTGCAGAGGCAACAACACGAGTCCAGCTGAAGGGTTAGGGTTACACAAAATTATAAA
>OMLI01090709.1:0-17691 GCA_900302605.1 Rondeletia loricata | reverse complement strand
TAATCTGTGAAGAGCAGAAAAAATGCTTGTATTCTTTGTTTCCTCCTGATTTGTTTTCAGGCAGAATGGTACAGGGCACAGAGCACCCTCTGTTCTTAACCTGATTATCTATGCTGTTTCATGTGTAACCTTTAGATTATAACCTGCTGTTTTGGCTGGCATGTGCCACCTTGTGTATTTGGGAAGACGTTTAAGTTAGCGTTTCCCCAAAATTCACACGTGGCACATGCCAGCCAATATGGTTGCTCAAATGCATGAATAAACACTTAGAGGCTCTCTATTGAGCTAAGTTGCCTATTGGCCGAGCGTGTCTGGAAGTTACACATGGCCAATGTAACGAAACATCATAGATAATCAGGTTAAGAACAGGGTGGAGGTTTTGCTTAACCAACATGTGGCAGCTGCTTTGTTTTCTTGATCCCTCATACTTGCAGAGCAGATAAGTTGTAGATAGTTCTGTGTAGTGTGATTGTAATCTGTGAAGAGCAGAAAAAATTCTTTGTTTCCTCCTGATTTGTTTTCAATTTAACTCACCCCCACTGGACCCTGTACATCTTTTGCATCTCAACATCAAACATATTGAACCATACTCTATACCGGAAACTATGCACATCCTGACTTCAAATTGTCTGATAATAATCTTGGGGTCTGTAATGAGGTAAAATACCTTGGACATGTTATTACAGAACAAATTACAGATGATGATGATATTTATTGGCAATGCCGCAAGATGTATGCACAAGCAAACATTGTCTTATGCAAGTTTAGTATGTGTACAGATGGAGTGAAGATGTCTCTGTTCAGAGCATATTGTACACCACTATACTATACTGCACACTTGTAGTCAAACTACAAAAAAGCAAGCTTACAGAGACTTCAAGTAGCTTATGATGCCATGAGAATATAACTTAAGAGACCTAGATGGTGTAGTGCAAGTGAAATATTTGTGGCTGCAGGAGTCAATACTTTCCAAGCTGTGTTAAGAAATCTCGTGTATAAATTAATTTGCCGGCTTAATGACTCTGAAAATGAAATAATTTTGGTTTTATCAAACATAAGGTTTAGTACTACACATCATCAATCCCAGCTGTGGAGACATTAGTACAGGTGTCTCTTTGTAAGACGTTAATATATATTTTAAACTATTATTTTTGTATTGATCTCTTGTATGTAATTCATTGTATGTTATGGCTTGTCTTTTATCTGGACTGTGAGTCTGAAATAAAGTTTGAATGAATGAATGAATGTCCTTGAGCGAGACACTGAGCTCCAGGAACCCTCTTCTGCAGCAAACTCTGCACTTTGAGATTTGATTGCTCTACTCATGGATAGAAATAACATTTTCAATATTGTTTTTAGCCTACATGCAGGTACACATCAAACATTTGGTATATAGAGAGATTGTTTGGACCACTGTATTTAGATGAAAACTGTTATATGCTGTTGTCTGAATGTTCCTATGAGAATTTAGTGCCAAAATCGTAATGCTAGCTGTGACAGCCCATTTTCTTTCTCTACCAGCCAGCTCTGCTGGCATGACTATCTGAAGAAAACATGAATTTTAATTACAGACCAGCATGTTGTTATTTTGCAGCAGTGTCAGCAAATGATGTGGTGAACGGCACTACAATCACTCTGCTTTGTGTTGTGCATAACAATGCCTCATAGCTGTAAAGCACAGCCTCTCATGGCTTATTGCTTAATTCATGTTACAGTTATTTATGAACAGACTTTTAGATTATGTTTTTGTGAGAAAAAAACAATTTAACCACCAACTTGCTTTAGTCACCCCAAAGGGAGCCTGTGTCACCATGGCCACCCTATGCAAAGTGCTCTGGATCCAATGCAAGATGCCTTTGAATGCCATGGAAAATCACCAGGTAAAACAAGATTTGCCAAAGTAGTGCCTGACATAACTTGCACAAATAATGCAGTTCAAGTAATGTAGCAGCAATACAAACTACTAGGCCCTACTTGAATTTGGTTAAATGTAGAGGTTATATCATTCTTGAATTCTTATGACATTAAACGTACACCCTAGAAATACAATGGGGCTTTGATAGCCTACTTCTGGAAGTAACAAGAGGCTTTGGAGTAACACTATGGCAAAAACTGGCAAGAAAAGGAAAGGTGGGCTCAACTTCCTTTACTGCCATTCACAAATAATAGATCTTGATATCTCTGAATAGCTCATCAAAATTGAAAGTCCCCGAGGGCAGTACCATTTAATGGATGTTTTAAGGGGTTAGGTGAAGAATGTGAGTGAGCTGAAGTGTCTAGTGGCACTATTATACTGAAGAAAAGATGGGGAAGCTCTGAGACAAGGAGCAATGATTGTCTGACACTATCATGTAGTAATTCTCTGTATGTACCTCCAGAAAAAGTGATTCTTTGTTAGATTACACATACACTATTTATTATGCGGATTCATTACTTATTCTTGTTTTCAAGCACAAAGGAGAGTTATTTTCCTTTATTGACATAGAAGGAATTAGACTGAGAGGAACACAGATAAGTGGAAACACAGGAGAGAAGACTACGTAGGGACATAATCGTAGGCCAGGACAGGTACACAAGGTTCCTGAGCGAGGGATATTATCCATCATCACACCACCTCCAACAACAGCTGACAGCAATTTCTTAAGCTTCCTGCAGAGGGCAGAGATGTAATAAATGCTTGCAAATTCTTCACCATTGACCTATAGGAAGGGAAATTGAAGAGGTACTATTCTTTTTTTTTACTATAACACTGTAGAAAAACACATTTATGTAGTTTTGTTAATTGAAATCAATCAAATATATAGTAGTGATTATTTTATAGTGTTGAGAAAAATTATGAGTATTTCATGTTCATAATTGTGAGGATTTCACCTTTGTCCTGAAGTACTGTAGATCCAAATGCCAATAAATATGCAACAAGATGCCAGACAGAATGCAATGAATCCTGACATTGTACAGAGTTTATTAAGACCTACTCTATGAGCTGCTATGTAACACAGTGATTGCTGAGGTGTTTCCATCAGCATTTTGCCACAAAATTATAAATACATTCGTGTATTTGAAATTGAGACATAGGTGGTGTTTCATTGTATGATTATGTCTTTAGCATTAGCTCATGGAAGGGTTGATAGTTTGTGACATTATTGCTTTCTCTCTCCTTGTACGACATTGAAATCTATTCATCAGAGAGGTCAAAATAAATCTGATTAGAGGTGAGCACTGATGAATATTACATATCAATGTTGGTTGTTCACGGATACAATACAGATAAATATTACAAGTAAGACACTTAATAATTACACTTAACCATTCTTAACTTGCTGCACACAGTTGATTGTAGCAAACAGTGCTTATCCTAATCATTCAGAATATGCTAAAAGAATGAATCATCTTCAAAGTCATTCAGCATAATCCACTATAATGTTATTTAATCTGGATATTTTACTAGATGAACTGTCTTTGTCCAAAGTTTTCTGTGCCCATCTCCCTCTCTTCTATACAGCCCTGTAATACAACAGGCAGATACCGTAAGCATCATTTCTTTGCAAATCAGTTTTGTTTTAATGCTTGCAAGCTCACTCCTCCATCCACTCCAATTAGACCCTTTGTTCATGCAAGTTTCTCAACACCCTCCCACAGTGCTATCTATAGCTACTTCAGTTCGAATTGTAGACAAGGACACTCAAGAGAAGTACCAACTTGCCAATCACATGTGTGTGTGAGCATAAACAATATATTACCATATTTTCTCAACAATATTGGTAACCTCAAAGAATATGGATGTTATAATGTATCAATTCACACAATTAAGTCCAGTTGCTACTCAGAAGTGCAATCAGTATGTAAAGGTAAGCAACACACACGCACGCACACGCACACGCACACGCACACGCACACGCACACACACACACACACACACACACACACGTGCAATCAACTGGTGATTGGGATTGGGAACAGGTGCTTAAGTGTAATTACAGCAGAGGTTGAAATTGCTGTACTGTAACTGAATTACACATTTCCGATCATTTATTTTCATGATGACGAACCTAATAAGTTAAATAATTTGGTGAAGTCCCCTGAAGAGAGTTCCTTCTTTTGCAATATGACTGCTAACCTTGAACGCAAAAGGCTCTGTTGAAACGAGATCATTTAAAACAGTAAGGAGGCCAGGTCGCATGCTGGATCGTACTCCTCTGGTGAATCTGTGATTAACAAACTCTTATTATTGGCATATTGACAGACAAATTACATAGGAGAAGAATCAGATCTTGGCATGTATTTGAATTGTGATATCTATCTGTGATTGTTACGTGCACAATTAATGTGAAATTAGGAAAGTGTTGATGTCTCTTTATCACTTACGCATCAAAGCCCATGCAATAATTTGGCAGTGATGTGGAGAAGAATATTGCACAACTGCCCTTTTGATAGTGCACACACTCCTGACCATCCAGCTGCCATCTCACACACTAATGCACAACAATACATTATTGAAGCATTTCTGTAAGTTCTTACATTTAAATCCATTTAAAAACCTTTATTGATCCCCGTGGGCAAATTAGTTTGCAACTGCATATTTGTACATACTTGCCCTTTTATCTGCACTGCCTCATATATGCAGCGACTGGAGAGATTCAGTTTGCATTTTTCCTCATGGTGGGCATTTTGTGTTTGCAGCCTCTAGAAGAGGGGACACAAATCATCACTTTGTCCTTGAGGTTGTTATAGCAACCCCATTTGAGTGTTCGGTCACGGATAAATTGTCATCCCCGCTTGGAATAAAAAAATGACAAGGTACAAGGAATCATACCAAGCGTCTGATGAACAGGGTACAACTCATCAGGACAAGAGGACTCAGCGGTGCCAGGGCCACTTCAAATTAAATTGGCTGCCAAGACACATCTGAGAGCCTGCTGTGTAGCTAGCTTGCACTCTAATTTCACATAGTGTACATATATGTATGACATGATTTGTCAGTTTCTTTGATTAGAAACGTAATTTCATCTTTTGGATTGTTTGGTTTATTTCATTTACTCTGTGTCCCAGATTGGATGTGTTGTTTCTGATGTTTTGTCCCATGGTGCTCTGTGTCTCCTGCAGATCAACAACCATGTACATACTTGATCTACAATGAGTATACAAAATATCAGGAACACATCAAATAGACTGACCAGGTGAATCCAGGTGAAAACCACAATCCCTTATAGATCTTCAGTGTTTAATCCACTTTAATCACTGTGTGCATAGGGTATAAAGGAGGGATTTTTAAGCCATGAGACAATGGAGAACTCAACTTTGTATGGGCCCTTCAGTCGACTAAAGACTGAAGTATCCCTGAACGGGGTATGGTAGTAGGTGTGTGAGTGGTTTGAGTGTGTAAAGAACTGTAACGTTGATTGTTGGTTTTTCACTTTCATTAGTGTCCCGTGTGTGTTGTGTGTATCATGGCACATGTTGAACTCCTTGACAAAAGAGAAGCAATATTTAAGTGCCGCAGTTTTACTGGAAAACATTCTCAATCAAGTGCATTCCTTCATGGATGCATTGTGTTGATATGTGTCTCGATCTATGGATTTTTAACAACCCACGCCTTAAGGTTAAAACTGCCCAGGAATGCTTTCAAAGACATTGGCCTGCCCAGTCTCCAGGTTTCAGTCCAATAGAGACTTAAGTTACTAACACCCACCTATGTCTCATAAAGAGCAGGGCTGTCTTTATTCAAAACTAATCAGAGCTTCCTGTTTCATTTATGACTACTCAGTCAGTCACGGACTACCCACTAGTTCCACTCAGGGTACCTTGTGACCCCTTAAGAGGACTGAGCTTCTTCAACAACATTCAACTCTACAGAGGCTGTACAAAGACCTGTTCAAACGGGTTGCATTGCATTGAATTGCAATCATTTTTGAGTGATTCTTCCATGTTACACTTATCTGCAATTACCCAGCAGTGCCAGCATTTTGATGCAATGTTAGGATTTTAAAAAATATATATTTTCATTTTGAAAATGTGTTCAGGTACTGCTCTCCAAATAAAAGACCACATTGTTCAGACTTATTATTGTATGTTGGGCATTTATTTGTCCCCTTCTGCTCTGCCAGTCGGTGATCTGACCTGATTAGAGGCTCATCACATCAGTTTGGACTCAGCTCATTATAGAATGACTGAGGGTAGATAAATGAAGGGGGCGGGGAGTCTGATGGACTTGGAAACACACAGAGAGGCCAACATGCAGGGGACAGTTACTGTGTCATGATGCACTCTGGGAAGCCAGGGTTTAGAATGCAGTAATTACCATTTGCCTTCTGGCAGAGATGTAAAGAGGCTTTCAATAGAGCTCTATGCACCTGGACACAATCCTAAACCTAATGAGGTTTGCAAAAGAGAAGAGAGTGATTGGTTAGTCACTTCACAATTTATTTTACCATGGCAACATTCAGTGTTAACCGGTGGACACTAGGCTAGCAATGAAGCATTCTGAGGAAATTTAAAGCGGTAACAGCGTCATGCTACTTAATGATTAAAATTGAATTTATATTTGGTGTATCGTCAATGTCAATCTGGTTTGAGGGAGTCTACACTTCAGTCTAGGAGCAGCGGCTGCTCTTTACAAATTCAGATGTTTCCTGAACGTCTCAGTTGCTTTAGTTCCACTATGATCAAAGTGCAGTCTAATTGTGATTATGAACTTAGCTAAGAATACATGAAATGGTGAATGTATATTATTGATCTCTATTGCTGAAGCATTTTGCATAATTGATATGTTGTGGTGATTGGCACACCTGACTCGGCTTGTCCATCCACAGGAGAGAAGAAAAGTGGGCGCAAATTCAAACTGTGCAAGCTGTGACAAAGACACAATGTCGAAACACATCAGCTTTAAACAATAAAGTGAGCATTATGTATTATAAAGGAAGATTGTGGTGGTAGTCCATTCTTGAGAGTTGTTCTTTCTCACTAAATGCGATTTTGTTCATGCAGATTAAGCAGATTAAACTAAGAGCTACTTTGTGCATTTTGGTTTTAAACACAATTTCTCTCAAAGATACAGGTTTAAGCAATGTATAGTTTGGCAAGGTGGGTTCCAGTGATATAATACTGTAGTTGTATTTCTTAGCACAGTAACAATGATCCAATACCTATTACTTCAAAGGACTTGTACAATAACAGATGCCTAAGGGTTATGGGATTTACACTGCTGCTTTGAGATAGCACTTAAATTGAATTTAGGATCATATCCACAAATAAGGACAAATCGTAAAGGAATCTTAAGGGAATGTTAATATCATTATTGTTGACAGTTAACAAGTCCATAGACTATCTGTACATAAGCACCTTTTCTGTGCCCAATACACTCTTTCTGTTAATGGATTGCCTAAACCCACTCCCCAGTGAGGACAATCCCAAAGTCTATTAGAGTGCTAATGCCATTTAGTTTGAAATGTATGACCACAAACACAGAAAAAGTAACATTATCAGGGTCCGCATCAGCATTGATCATATATGTATTAGAAGGATGATTTTTAGACCAGATTCTCAAAATATCTGTATGTGAAGAATAAGCGATCAGAAAAAATCCCTAATGCCGGTGATGATGACAGATCACTGGAGCAGCTGATGTCTGTTCATGAATGTATGGAAATATTCATGCCAAAAAGGGAAAATATTCGACCAAAGTGAAATATTGCTTTAAGTGACCGCGTCCATGAGGGGGCATTAGGTGGCTCAAATAGGTACTCAAGTCTAAGCTGGGATTAGTGGTGCAACTCCGCACATTGCCAAGGGATTTCTCTTTTAACCTTATGCCTCAGGATGATGTGAGGGGGTGAGGTGAGGGGGCGGGGTGAGGGGGCGGTGCTGAGCTGATGCAGAGACAGGTGAAACATTGTGATCTAGGACCTCAGCCAAATGGGACTTTTCTCATTCTGCCCCACAGAACTTGAATGCCCTAATCACCCAAATTGCTTGCTCATCAAGTATTTGGCTGCCAGTTCAGAGGGCTACAGTTAGGATTACATAGTCCATCTGAAAACCTTATTATGAGTGGATGGATCATTTTTCTTTACCAATTCCCCCAAATCTTACGATGACTAAAAATGAATGCCAGGATGACTTTCCTGTCATAACTTTTCTAACCTATAAGCCAAAACTGTCCCCATTATTAAGATGATATGCATCCAAGACTATACTACCATATTTGTTGTTTTTATCTGTAAGTGTGTGTCTTTAATGCCTATTGAACCAAACTGAACTGACTGAATTGAATTGAATGGAATTAATTGCTATGACATTTTGACTTATTTCGCCCTGTTTGCCTTTTCATGACATCATGATATGACTTCAATGACAGTGAGATATCCTCCAGTTTCATAAGCATGCACAGGGTATAACACTGGGAAAAATATGATGGCATCCCAGTCTCAGTGGTGGAGTTTATATTGATACACTGATATGTAGCCTCTAGTTCCGGTGGCCCAGGTCAGATATAGGTGAATAGGTGAATTGGCATGAAACAGATGAAGGGCAGATTATTTCTGCAATATCCACAATGTATTCTTTATACGTTTCTTAGGTTTAGCTATCCCTGATGAAAAATCATTGTAATATTCCTATAATTGTCTGTGTTACTCAATAGTGAGTTTATAGTGACCTTATAGTACTTTATGGTATTTTTTAGACTAATATTCCTACAATTCCCATTGGGACGTATGGTTTTGCAGTGATATTTGATTGGTATACCTCTAAAATGTATTATATGATCAATTAAGTTCTTTTTTTGTGACAGGATATAATAATATTAGTGGGAGACAATGATACCAAATAGAAACTGATTGATAGGGCTCCACCCCTCGACTGATCTGGGACCTGTCCCTGGCCACGGAGCTCAATCCCCACTGATTTGATCCGGGATAGTCGCTGTCACAAATTATGAACAGTTGGCAACAATAATTTTGGTGACTTTTTGCTCGGGAAAAGGGATCGGAAATATTTCACAGGAGAAAATATCATTGTTCTGTTTTGAAAATGGAAATATACAGAAGCAATCTGAGGGGAATTACTTGTTCGATCGGCTCGCAAACATCAGCGTGAGGCTTCATCCAGGTGGGATACCAGCTGACTAGATTCATTTTGTCTTCAGAAACTTTGCAGTAGTTTGAATTTCAGATAAACACCAATAGTTAAATGCACCCCAACGAAAAAACTTTAAAAAAATCTTCTATTGTATCACTACAATATTCTTATAATATTTCTATAGGGATTTAGGACTACTATAGTTATTTTTTCCCCATTTCATTTCATTTCCAATTGATCTGTTTTAAAAAAACATCTGTTTCTGTGTTTTGATGTTGGGTTTGATTGGCTCGCAGCCTGTCACAGCGGTAGGTTCTAAATTGTCAAAGCTGCTCAAATAAATTCTAACAATAGTTGTCAAGGTTAATGGTTTTGCACTTGGGGTCATGTTGAGGCAGAGGCTACCTCACTGTTAAAAGGGTCCTGAAACCCCAAATATGATGGCTGCCTTCATATTGGTGGTGTTAAAGTGTACAGAAACACCTGCTGAGTCTTTTCAGACACCATATTGGTACATGTAGGAGGCATGATATGGTGTTGCACTAGGATGTGAACCAGTAGGCCAATTATTTTGACATGGGAATGTATCCCATCAATAATGTATTAAGAAAACGTACAAACAAAATGTAGGCATAAAAGCTTCTTTAAGATGTTCACATTTGTACCAGGCTATAAAAAACTACAAAATTATGGAAAATCTATTAGCATTTTAGAATTGTAATTGGCCTTAGTGAGGACAATACGGGTTATTTACTGTCAAAATAAACATTAATGTTAACATAGCCCTCAGTGAAACCCTTGGTCACAACTGACAACAAGGTCTTTTTAATATTATTTTCATTGCAGTGAGCTATACAGTGTCGGGGGACAGGAAAGTGAGAGGGGGTGGCATGATGAACACAACCTTGTGAGGAACCTGCATGCTTCTGTCTGGGCACCATTAGTCTTCAAGAAAAGGCTTTTCAGAGATTCTGAACCCTACAACAAGTGTGTACACTTCTATCTTGTCTTTGAAATTCCATCTATGAAAACCACTGTGCAAGTCAGGTTGTTGCACAATTGCACCAGCATACAAGACACTGAAGTATAACCATGAGGGCAATTTTATGTTTTTGACGGGCAAGCAGAGAGCTTTGGTATGACTCTACTGAAGATTAAACCGATAACCTCTCAATTTAAGGACAGATGGTCCAAGTGGAGCTGGTATGATAATTAGTTACAAAATATACAAGGTTGTCTCAGGTGAGAAAACAGAACAACTTGTATCGTTAGCTGGTTCTACTCTGTGCAGTTTATATGAAGCTAAACATGTTTGTTTACCATATTTAAAAGCCAGGAAATAAAGATGAGAGTAAGTATAGACCAGATCCATCTTTTATGTGGATTAAAAAAAACAACCTCATGTTGGTTTTCCAAACACTGCAATGTAAATACAGATTATCAGGTTCAACCAACCAGCTGGGTGTTTCAATGATGATGTTAATCACATTTAGTGTATGGACACCCTTGGGTTTACCTGTTGTCACCCTGCAAGCACTCAGCCTCATGGTGTTTCCAGCCTCCCTCTGACAGTGTGATTTAATTTAGTGGGGGTTGGTTAACTCCCTGGTATTAGCACTAATCTACGTGTGTGCACGTGTGACAGCCATAGGCCTACCCCTTAGATCAGTGACTCATTATTTACCAGCAAATTATTGAACAAAATTTGTTATTTGAGGCAAAAATAATCACCTCACAATACATTGCTCTTGGATATTTTCACCCATTCCTCTAGCAGCCTTCAAAATGTGTAGGTCTGAAACTGACCATTGAATGAGTGATATATTCGTATCTGTCTTAGAGTTTTCTGTCCACCACGCCCAGCCCCTTAATATGCATCTAAGTAATGCTCATATGTTATGGATACAAACATGAGAATGGTCTTAATAGGATACAAATTTCTTCCAGAGCCTAAAAAAGTTTTTCATAGCCAGCTGTACTTTATTAAGACCAAAATAGGACATTCTCTTTAATGCAATTCCTTCAGATATTACATGACTATGTGCATGACCTGTACACGCCTTAGAGCTGAAGAGAAATACTGACAGTGCCTGTCCTTTAAGTGGGCCTAATAGACTTAACATGTTGTATACATGACTGAACATAGGAACATACACAGTTATTTTAAAACCCAGTTGATCTTTTACAGTGACAGGGCACTGATCCTGTTTAGTGTTAAAGACATAATCAGGATGTATTTTTAGGTCCTACGCTCAGACAGTCAGTGAGAATTGGTTTTCAGTAAACACATCAACAACTCGTCTCTCATCTCAATGCATCCCATTCTCTTTGTGGGACCGAGAATACGTGATGCTAAAACCGCCCATGAATACGCTTGAGGGAGCTCGATGAGGGAGCTCTTGTGTTTTGCAGTCAATATCCAAGTCCATCGTTGCTTTTCAAAGTCACATAACACATCACATAAACAAATTCAAGTAGGTGAATAGTAGGTTGTGTCTTGATGTAGACTTTCTAGCTCGACAAACGCTTATCTTGTGGTTTTGACTTGTGGCCAGTCTTACCAACAGTGTTTCTCTATCCCTGTGTGCACCAGGCCAGCAGAGCCGGACAAGAGAACATGGCAAAAATCTGCACCGAACAATCCTATTCAACCAGACCCATCAGGTTACCCATCTGCACCCCTGATGATGATCTTGCTGTCATTGAAAATGGAGAGAGCAGGTCTGATATCACTATAAAACTCTCAAGATTTGTAATGTTCCAATATTTCATTTAACTTTTCTATGTGTTTGTGCATTATGTGGAGTTTGTATATCATGCACAGGGTCAGGATTTTGGACACTAGCCTGACTACTTGTCTACCTTATCAGTTCCCTTTGCATCAGACTCTCCATCCAAATTGGTCAACAGTCTAACAGTCCTGGCATCTGAAGACACATTTTCTTTAGCCTTGACAGACTAATATCAGTAAAATTGCCCGGTAACATTTCCACCCCTGATTATTTTTGCATTGTATGAGGTGGCCCTGTATAGCTCAGTGGGTAGAGCATGGCACTAACATTACCAGAGCTAGGGGTTACAGGCCCACTGTGGACACCCGTACTAAAAATGTATGCACTCCTGGTCCTGGAAGGTGCTTTGAATAATAGCGTCCACCAAATGGTTATTTAACAGTTAGTATGTTGTCATTACTGTCACTTTACTGTCTTCCAGGGCTCACTCTCTCTGTGAAGACGTCTCTGATACGCAGGGGGAGGGAGTCGTGTCTTTAGCCACCAGCAGACCTCAACAGTCCCACAGAGATTCATTTGCAGGTGCCGGGGCGATGGCCAGGTATACTACTGTAGTAACATACCTGGGTGTTACAGCTTAACGCTCTATGAAATGGTTTCACTAACTGTCCATATATCTGCTGCTAGCCTAGACAGGTGTCACTGTGTCCTGTTTTATCTCCCGCTGATCCTGTAGGCTGTCTTACTTCCTATTCTCGCTGCGGAACTGGACATCTCATAGAATGAACCGCGAGGCAGAGAGGCCCGACTCTTTCCTGGAGCGCTTTAGAGGCCCCGATCTCAAAGACATTTCCAGTCGAGAGAGCAATGTCCAGTCTTTGGGTCACCATGATAGCCTCCGTAAGAGAAAGTAAGTACTGTATGATAACATTGGAGATGACCAATGCCAATAAATGAAATTGTCTGGACTCTAGCAGACCTCATCTCTTCCCAGAATGACCTTGAATATACACTAGCATAATTTTCGTACTCCCCCGTTATGAGGTTGCTCTGCTTATACTGTAAAGTATACAGTGGACAGCATATGTCTGTCCCTTACAGCCACCCTCCAGTGATCTGACCAACAATTTGAAAACTTTCAAACAAGCCTAACGAGTTAAACGATCAATGTACACCACAGAATAGGAGTAACAATGGATTCCTGTCGACTGGAGCGAGTGCAGCTTTGCCTAACCGAATGGGGCAGAATGGGACTAGAATGGGATGTTGAAGATCCCGTCAGAGAGCTTTAGATTTCTGATGCTGTGAGCATTAATAGTGAAAAAAATTCTTCTTTTTTTCCAAAGCCTTTTCAGTAAGTGGCCGCTAGCTACTTACAACATGAATAACTGCAACAACACAGATGAGTAAGTGTGTGTCAGAAAATAGAGCCGAACTAGATTTTTAGAACAATTAGTCATAGAATATATATCATTAGCCTCTTCAGCTGTACACATTATAGCTCAGGTTACACATGCTGTTTTGTAGATGTAGGCTACTGTGGTATATTCATTTTCTGCAGTAGATGGCATAGTTTTTTATAGCGCAGACGTTTTTGAATCAATAGGTCCCCTGATTCCCTATTCCTCTATTATGTCCTCATGGGTTAGATAGTGTAAACCTCCCCAGTCCCTTTGCCTGCTTGTGGGGAATTTTTTGTTGCAAGTCATGATGCTGGTCGTACTGATTTAACCATCAGCACTGATGTCGGGGGACTATTTAGATGTAATCGGTCCCTCTAATGAATCTTAATCTATGGGCATATTTTGATATTCAGCAAATAGATGTTTGTAAGTGGCAACAATGGAAAAGAGACCGTTTGATGAATGCAAACACAGCTGTGTAACAATGCCCTCTGTTGGACAAAAGTATGACCTGCACCAGATCTTCCAACAAAGTCCTGATTCAAAGAACTGTGAAACCTCCACCGGACCCCTTTCACGTTCATGGCTCCAATGCTGGATAGTCATGTAGCCCTCCAATAGATCCTCATAGACCACCTCCATCCCTTTCAACAACATACAAATACAATTTGTGATCCCTAGCAAAAAAGAGGACAAAAAAGAGGAAATAAAAAAAGATGAGAAAAAGGATGAGGAGAAAAAAGATGAGAAGAAAGACGGGGACAAGAAGGAAGAGGAGAAGAAGGATGAGAAAAAGGACGAGAAGAAAGATGAAAAGAAAGATGATAAGAAGGATGATAAGAAAGACGATAAAAAGAAAGAGGAGCCCCCGTAAGTACCCCATTATATAGGTCTCTCAGTGCTTGTGTGGGTAACATGGAGGTCACTGGGCATTTTCATAACAGAAAACAAACAGACGTCTGTTTCACACTTACAAAAAAGTCTGAACAAAAACTTGAGACAACATCAATTAATGATAAGTTGTTTTTAGGAAAGACATTTGGATTATGGATCCAGCAACAGACCAGTACTACAGATGGCTTACCGTCATTGCAGCCCCAGTATTTTATAACCTGATGATGATTGTGACAAGGTATTCTCTACTTCATGTGCTAACTTATTCTTTGCTCGGTGGGATGATCACAGAAGTTAATGGCTGTTCTTCCTGTCCTCTAGAGCCTGTTTTAACGAACTCCAGGACTCGTATACAAACGTTTGGATATTCCTTGACTACACCTCAGATGCTATCTACTACATGGACACGTTTGTCAGATCAAGAACAGGTCAGATTCTTGAAATTGTTCTCTGCAGTAATTGAATAAGTGATTAATCAATGTATTGATCACTTGAACAGGAATGTTGTGTGCAATACTTTTTGCCATTTGTTTGTTGCCATTGTGTTTTTCGATCAGGCTACTAATTTTATGCTTGTTCAACAGGTTACTTGGAACAAGGCCTGCTTGTAAAAGATTCCAAGAAACTGAGAGATAAATACAGATCAACATCTCAGTTCAAATATGATATGATCTCAATCATACCTACAGATCTATTGTTTCTGAAATTTGGCTATAATAACCCTGAGTTCAGATTCAACCGTCTTTGTAAAATGCCAAGGCTGTTTGAGTTCTTTGAGCGCACAGAAACTAGAACCAGCTTCCCAAATATGTTTCGTATTAGTAATCTCGTACTTTATATCCTCGTTATTATCCACTGGAATGCTTGCATGTTCTTTGCCATCTCTAAAACCATTGGTTTTGGATCTGACACCTGGGTATATCCCAACATCAGTCACCCAGAGCATGGCCGTTTGGCCAGAAAGTACATCTACTCCCTGTACTGGTCCACTCTGACCCTCACTACCATTGGAGAGACCCCTCCTCCAGTCAGGGATGTTGAGTTCCTCTTTGTCATTGCCGACTTCCTCACCGGTGTGCTGATTTTTGCTAGTATTGTCGGTAACGTCGGCGCCATGATCTCCAATATGAATGCCTCTCGTGCTGATTTCCAGGCAAAGATTGACTCCATAAAGCAGTACATGCAGTTTCGAAAGGTCACCAAAGACCTGGAAGCAAGGGTGATCAAGTGGTTTGACTACCTGTGGACTGAGAAGAAAACCTGCGATGAGAAGGAAGTGTTGAAGAATCTCCCCGACAAGCTGAAGGCTGAGATTGCCATCAATGTCCATTTGGATACATTGAAAAAAGTGCGCATTTTCCAGGACTGTGAAGCCGGTCTGTTGATTGAATTGGTACTCAAGCTCCAGCCACAAGTGTTCAGTCCTGGAGATTACATCTGTAAGAAGGGTGATATTGGCAGGGAGATGTACATCATCAAGGAGGGGAAGCTAGCTGTGGTGGCAGATGATGGAGTTACTCAGTTTGTCGTGCTTAGTGATGGTGCATACTTTGGGGAAATCAGTATCTTAGGTATTAAGGGCAGTAAGGCGGGCAACAGGAGAACAGCCAACATCAGAAGTGTGGGTTACTCTGATCTCTTCGCCCTGTCGAAAGATGACTTGATGGAAGCGCTCACCGAGTACCCAGAGGCCAAGAAGGCTCTGGAGGAGAAGGGGAAAGCCATCCTGATGAAAGACAACCTGATTGATGAAGCAGTTGCTAACGCCGGTGCTGACCCCAAGGACCTGGAGGAGAAGATCCTCAAACTGGAGAGCAACCTGAATGTCATGCAGACCAAGTTTGCCAAACTGATGGCAGAGTTCACCTCAAGCCAGACAAAAATGAAACAGAGAGTCACTGACATGGAGGCAAAAGTGAAATCTGTGCGACCTGAAGACCTGTCTGAAGTGGTAGCTGACAAAGAGAAAAAGATCCAGTAATTTTAAAATGTTTGAAATGTACCCGGGGACTTGACAGGAAATGAAGCGATTTTTCATTTAGAATGGTAGTGTCACTTTTTAATGGCTCATGTTTACATCACTGTTTATTATCATCATTCACCATGTACAAGATGTGTCAAAATGTGTACAGTGTATGCAGCAAATATATATTTTGGTCTGTATGCTGATTGACAGGCAGTGTGCATTTCAGGATTCTTGTCTTGAAACTATCTTGTTCAGAGAAACGTGTGTAAGCAATAGAAAAATTGCGTACCAAGGGAATTCTGTTATTAAGATGGCTTTGCTTAGCCTTAGTATTATGAAGAATGCGTTTCTTTTTCTGCCTAATCAGTATTGACTTTTTTCTCAGAAAATATCTTGATATATCCGTTAAGCATGAACTACAAGGCATACACAACAATGAAATTATTATATTCATGTAAAACAAATGTTTGGTATGTAACTATGTACAAAGCAAACCAAAACGCCAGTTCTGTCTTTAAAACTTGTATCTGATTTATTATCATACGATATCAGTTGTAAACCTGCAATGTTATGACATATGAATATTCCTAACTAAAAGAAACATTAAAATGTACATATAACACATGTATATGCGCTCATTTTGTCATTTTGTAGGCAAGAGAAAAAAGTTTAAAGATCGTCTCTTGCAGTACTATGAACATTACAGTATGATACACAAACCTGTGCGGATTCCTCATGCTGTGTGGACAATTTGTTTGTTTCTCAATGAAGGCAGGGCAAGTGTATAGAAAACAGCCAATTAAATTGTGTTACTCTAGTTCTTGGGTGGCAAAATACATAAAAGCAATCAATCAGAATTACTGAAACACTGTTTGCCTTGAAGTTGTATACATCGCGTGGGCAGTGCTACTTTCTTATATGTCTATTTACAACAAAGTTTTTATAGATTTATCACCTTTATTCACCTATTTGCATACTAGTTGGTTTAAATAAGAGTTTCACAATCTTGCTTGCACATTCATTTTTTTTACCTGAGAAATCATTTGGCCAAATAAAACAAAGAACAGTGATTCTCTAACTCAGGGGTCACCAACACGGTGCCCGCGGGCACCAGGTAGCCCCCAAGGACCACATGAGTAGCCCGCAGGCCTGTTCTAACACAGAACACGCCTCACTGATGCACATCTGAAAGACTCACTCACAGTTGCAGTGTCAAGTTACACACCAGATTACAATACACTGGTGAACAGCATGCAGTGCCAGTCTTCCCACTAACAAAGAAACAGATACCAGATGTTGTCAGTGGCAACATGGCAGTGCCATGGCAAAGTTGAATTAAAATATTGAAGAATTGTGTTCAATTTAAGTGTGTTCATGACATGTAAGTTATAATTTTGTTAAAAATGCAGATGATTTGGTCATTAGTTCAAAATGTGACAAGATTTATTTAAAAATATGTAAGTAGATTTTTCTTTAACATTACATAATTGATAACTTTTTGAAACATGGTGCAACATAGTTCATGATTTGTTAAAAGCGTTTGTCAGTGGCTAGTGAAAATGGGACATTTTTCCTATGAAATGTAGTGATCATCTGAAAATTTTACAATTACTGAGATTAA
>OMLI01090708.1:0-15910 GCA_900302605.1 Rondeletia loricata | reverse complement strand
AGAAGACAGTTAACACGGCTTCCTGGTCTCATAGCTTTTTCTTTTTGCCTATTGATTTTTTTTCAACTCAGCACAAGACGATGATTTATTTGTTCATGAGTATTCAGACGTCACAATTGCTGTGAAAATACAGAATATATGCATTTTAGTCAAATGCATTACTTGTGACCAGGTTCAAATTTTTGTAAATTATCTGGCCATTTATTTTGGTCCATTTGTTGAAGGAAATCCATTTTGCTCCCTAGCCATCTCTGCCTGTGATGACAATGCCTCAGTGGTAAAGATGAAGGAAATTCAGAGTGCCAGCCTCACCTGGTGGAGCAGACTAAACATTGCAGGAGTTAAAACAACAGGGCATGTGGATCAAGAAAGACTCACTCAGTCCTCCCAGGCTATCCCAGAGTGAGAGTCAGAAATGCATTTCACATAGCCCATTCATTCAGTGAAATGGAACTACAATAGGCTATAAATCTGTTGGAGCAACTTCTCAGAATGAATCTCATACGAATCAATTTACCCAGATTAAACTCTTCTTTCACTGCAAATGCAGTGCAGCTCTAGCATTCATGAAACTCAAATCGAACGGTCAAATGTAATTTGATCCTCCTGTTCTCGGAAGCAAGAGTTAAGATGTATACAAACACTGGATTGCATTAGGCCGAGTGTGTGTGTGTCAGTGTCAGTGTCAGTGTGTGTGTGTGTGTGTGTGTGTGTGTGTGTGTGTGTGTGTGTGTGTGTGTGTGTGAGCAAGAGAGACTGAAAGAGGTAAAAGAAAAACACAGGGCCGTCCAACTCAATTCAGAATAAGTAAGTCATTCAGCGAATACAAACGTGGTTTATTATGGGTTTAAAGCCTAGTCTGCATTCTCTGAGCCTGCCTCACAATTACTGCATCATACTGGAAACCAACCATTATTTCACTGACGGTGAAAACTCTTCTTCGGTAGGCCTCCCACCATCCTCACACTACGGCTGTCACAACCTGTGAGTGGTAAGTAGCCTTTCATATGTGGATTACTGAGTTGGGAGGGCACGAGCCCTGGGGCCCCAGACCACCAAGGGCCCCAAAACATCAGGTTCACCTGTTGATACATTTGCAATTTAATTGCAAATTTGCACTCTCATGCAAAGTTGCACACTATTTTTTATTATCTTCAGTAGTTGAACAATTCATTATCATTCGCCCAACCTATCTGATGGGGTGGAACTGGGAACTTGCTTGATGGGGCAGATGTCCAGTCAAATGGTGATTGCTGAGGGGAGGACCCATACAGTAGAACTGCCCTGGGGTCCCTAGTGGGATAATCCAGGCATGTAACATGTGTATAGTCAAATTGAACTGAGCTTGCATGTGTTTGAAAGTTTGGGATATTTCTTCATCAGTGCAATACTGTGTCCACTTCTTCAGCCACACATAGACACAGCTTTAAATAAATGAACTTGGCCTATTCAAACCCAGCCTGAGTGCAGAAGGGAAAGGCTGGGGTTGTCACTTCTAGTGTCCCTGCAGCAGGTCATACTAATACTTAATACCGCTCTACAAAATATCAAACATTTAAACTTTACATAGCCTGTTACAGCATGAGAGGGGCAAAGCGGCACGGCCGGGGGCCGGTCTGCTGCCTATTAGGGGCTGAGGAATGAGATTTATGAGACTTATGAGTGTTTTGTAATGAATGTTGTTTTGTGCCTATAATGATCCTCGAGGCCTACAGTGGTGACTGGAGGTGGTTCCTGCACGGTCGGGGCTGCGGCTCTTCAACGGACCGACAGGCTTCAGATCAGCGCTGAGCTGCGGTCGGACCTACACTGACCCAGATCCAGGGGAACCAGGGGATCTGTCCACATCTGCGGTCGACAGCCCGTTTCCAAGCCTCGTCAAAGCTTGTCTTGAAGATGAAGTTAAACACGAGCTGCCGTCAGGTGCAAGCCGCATGCGATGGAGCCCTTCTCCTCCCGTCCGCCGACCGGCCCGATGCAGCACTTCCTCATGTTGCGGTAAGAGGAAATGGCACATTTCCTGCAATGTGATCAAGTGAAATCGCGTTTATTTCCATATCGCTCATTTTGCTATGCACACAGACCCAAGTAAACACGATTAAATGGCACGTTGAGCCCTGGATGGGTGTTACGTAACGTGTTATGCTATAGCGCTTTAATTGTGACTTTTGTGTCTTTCCTTGGTGGGAAAAGGGAAAGGACTCTTCTGGTAGGATATGCACGATTTTGTCATCTTTGGTATGGATGATAACTGAGGCTACAATGTTACATATTGGTGATGTGTTCATGTGCATGGTCCGATCAGGCCCAGGCCTAATCCCGACCACACATAAATATGAGCTAATCATTGCGTAATGTAGACTAGCAGGAAAAGGCATCTGAATGGACATTATTGGAGGCTGTGTAACTGTGGTGTCAAATTAGCTCTTGCCCAAGGAAAGACTGTAATCCCGGTTGTATTTATACACTGGAGGCGTAGACCTATAGGGGTGCAGATTGTGCATTCAGTATAACAGGCTGATTTTGTGAATGGCTCGCAAAACGACCCTTACAAAACTAAACAAAATATAGCAATCTTTCAATAATTTTAGAAGCATACTGTACAAATATCCAGCAAACTATGATACTACAGGAGAGAGTAGAAACAATGCTTTCTGATTGTAGTGTCATGTTATCCTCGAGAGCCAGGACCTTTGGTTGAAGGGCCAGGGAGGATCAGCTTGGTCTGATGTTCAGTAGGCTTCATACTGTAACACAAGGTACAACTTTGCACCTGGTTTTATGACAGTCTACCCAGTTGAATGCTTTAGGTAGCATAGTGCAGTGGTTTCCAAACTGGGATCCAGGGGTCCAAGCGTGTAGGCAGGCAGCAACATCAGGAATGGTTTACCTCGTTCACAAGAAGTTAGCACAATTGGAGAATCTATAAGAATGAAAATGAAAGACTATTCTGATCAGAGGTTTCACACTCCCCACTGTTATGTCCCACTGCAGGACAGACAGACAAAACTCTTCTGCGATGGGAGATACTGGGACAAAACCTCCATCAAATGGGGGTTGACGTGTATTGATCTGGGAACCCCTGGCCATAGGTTATACAGAGGTTGATGGGCTGTGTGTAGTGCTGGTAGAAATTACATTTAAGATAGTAAAGGTTACAACACTAGTATAACTTAAACATAGCAATTCTTTTTTGATAGGCTACCGCTTTTTGTTGAATAAAACCGTGTTTAATTATGAATATAATATGTGGAGGCCTACATGATGTTTGTTTTTCTTAATGGAATCATGCACATATTTGGAAATTTATTTTTTAAAATACATACAAGTGGTAGACTGTTGGAAAGACGGGTAGGATGCAATAGGTGTGTTCCTAGCTCGAATTCTGGCCTATTGCCATGCAATGTATACATGTACAAAGCTTTATTAAAAGGCCAACATCACCTAGATGCCCCTATTACACGTATTACACAGTAAATAGATCTCACTATGAGCAGCCTATTTTATGCAGGATGGTTACATATAGGCTATGACACACACACAGAGAGAAACAGGTTACAGTTCCCTTGGAAACCAGTCTGGGTACCAATCAGCCACCATTTTCAAGAGACGAAGAAACAGGCCTAGTCTATTTATTCCTTCCATTTCATTTAATGAAACTGCTGTTGTATTTGTTGGTGGCAGTTTTCCATTACTCGTTGTATGTATTAGATCTATACTAATTAAAGGTAAGCATTGGCTGATTAAGACGTTTTGAACAAGGAAAGGTATTTTGTGCTTACAGATGATCGATGGGATTACAGAAATTTTTGGATAGGGTTGTATCAGCCTTTATTCATGTATAAAAGACCAGTTTAGTTTAAAATGAGTACTTGTTTTGATACCTAATATGCTTTTTCTTTAAGATACGTTCGAAAACGATTGAAATGTTTGATGTTATTTATCTTTATGTACTGGATTTGACAATGGTCTGTATTTATTTAGAATGTAAATGTCCCTCGTTGTTTGCTTGTCTCATATCTTTTTTTTCTTCTATATCAAGAACAAGGACAGGGAACTTCTGAATGGACACAGGCAGCTACCTTTGGAGCGAAGTCACAAGACCATCCATTGATAGCTCTGCAGGCAGAATGAGCAATGCAGATGAGGAATAGTCAGAGGGGCTGATTACCATATTGATCCATCTTCCTGTACTGTTCAGGTGAATAGTTTATAGGATCGCAGGGTGCTGATGCAACTTTGCTCGACCGGTTATTTGGCCGAGCTTATCTGTGCTTCTTTGCATTTTGACAGGTCCCAGTTGACAGATTCTGATATGGACTATGAGAGGCCAAACGTTGAAACTATCAAGTGTGTGGTGGTTGGAGACAATGCTGTTGGGAAGACCCGCCTTATCTGTGCCCGGGCCTGCAATGCCACACTTACTCAGTACCAGTTACTTGCCACACATGTGCCCACAGTCTGGGCAATTGACCAGTACAGAGTATGCCAGGAGGTGAGTACGGAAGTCCATTGTCTCTGGTCACACAGCCAAACTAAATCTGTATATGAAATAAGCACCTGTTCACCATGCGTGCCTTTAACTTGTCATTCATTCACTACTGATATACATTGATATACATTGCACATTAGGCCAGTATCCTGGTGTTAATTCCATTCTGTTGATGGGTAAATATCCATGAATGTGATAGACGGGTATCTCTTATTAGGTACTAGAGCGCTCCAGAGATGTGGTGGATGACGTCAGCGTGTCCCTTCGCCTCTGGGATACTTTTGGAGACCATCATAAGGACCGGCGTTTTGCATATGGCAGGTGAGATACTCTAAACTAAATTCCATGTTAGTCTTTCAACACTTGTTTGCCTGGTGCTAACTGAGTAAACTGAATCAGAGTAAAATTATCCCTTCTCTCTCCATTCACCATACCTCTTCCCTTCAGATCTGATGTGGTGGTGCTGTGTTTCTCAATCGCCAACCCCAACTCTCTGTACCACGTGAAGACGATGTGGTACCCTGAGATCAAGCACTTCTGCCCCCGTGCTCCCGTCATCTTGGTGGGCTGTCAGCTGGACCTGCGCTATGCTGACCTGGAGGCAGTCAACAGGGCACGGAGGCCTTTAGCTAGGTACCAGGCCTTATGGTTGAACACAATAATTTGAAAGTTTTATTCTGTGGAATTTAATAGTTTAACATTATTTATGCACCGTTGCATATATTTTAGTTTTGTAATTCACTCTTTCATAGTGTTTATCCATTGCCAGGAATTCCTTTGATAAATGTTTCTATTTTTCAGACCCATTAAATCCAATGAGATTCTTCCACCAGAGAGAGGCCGTGAGGTGGCCAAGGAGCTGGGAGTGCCATATTATGAGACCAGTGTTGTGGCTCAGTTTGGAGTCAAGGACGTCTTTGATAATGCTATCCGAGCTGCGCTGATCTCACGCCGCCACCTGCAGTTTTGGAAGTCTCACCTCAGAAATGTGCAGCGGCCTCTCCTTCAGGCCCCCTTCCTGCCTCCCAAACCTCCCCCTCCTATAATCACTGTGCCTCCTCCCCCAACCACCACAGAGGAGCATCCAGGCTGTCTTCTGGAGGACCCCCACTGTGCTGATGTCATCCTGGTACTACAGGAGCGACAGAAAATCTTTGCACACAAGATATATTTGGCGACATCCTCTTCAAAGTTCTATGACCTCTTTATTATGGACACGCAACCTGAGGAGGCTGAGAGGCCCTCGCGTGGTCCTCTCTCTGGCCGAGAGCTGCTGATGCGTGCCGCCAGCTTTGATGTTTGTGAGAGTAGCGACGATGGGGACAGGGCCAACCTGCGGGCCTGCACTAGTGACGGAACCTTGAGGGACTCTGACAGCGGCCGGTGGGGCCGACTGCTTGCCTCGTGGAGTAGAGCCTTTGTCAGCATCCAGGAGGAGCTGGTAGATGACCCAGTGACCTACAGCCCCAGGCCCATGACCGTAGTGCACATGGACCAGTCCATGCAGCTTGGTCCTTTTCGAGCAGTGCTTCGCTACCTGTACACAGGTCAGCTGGACGAGCATGAGAAGGAGCTAATGCACATTGCGCACATCGCTGAGCTGCTGGAGGTCTTTGACCTGCGGATGATGGTGGCAAATATACTTAACAATGAAGCCTTCATGAACCAAGAAATCACCAAAGCCTTCCATGTACGCCGCACAAACCGAGTCAAAGAGTGCTTGGCCAAAGGAACCTTTTCTGGTGAGTGGATATTGTTTGTCCCAGTTTTTTTATGTATTCTGCTCGAATATAGAGAAGTACTGAAGAGGAGATGCTGTTGTAATACTGAATCAGTGTTTCACTACTGACATGAACAAAACAAAAAAGCAGTTTCAAGAAGTTAATCAGGTGTGTCACCTCTGTATTGCAGATGTAGTGTTCAAGCTAGACGATGGGACGATCATGGCCCATAAGCCCTTACTCATCTCTAGTTGTGACTGGATGGCAGCTATGTTTGGGGGGCCTTTTGTGGAGAGCTGCACCAAAGAGGTGAGGCATTCCACATCACTGGTCTGTAGGGCTGTAGTCAAGAACACCTCAGTCAAGTCCAAGACAAACCAAGACCAGGCCTAGTAGAGTCCAAGTCCGGACCAAAACCAGAGCAAGTCGAGTCTTAATCGAGACACCAATACCACATTATCTACATTTTCCAATGGTATCCACACTACCAATGTTTAATTGTAAAAACTGTGATTTATAAATAAGTAGCATTTAAACATATATATAATATATTTCACAATTGTTTAAAGCATACCAATGCAGCAGAGAACAATAGATGTACAGACCAAAGTAGAGCACCACAGAACTATGTGGTCTGCGTACCAATTAGAGAAATACAAATCTGTTGTAATACGATTACTATGCTAGCCTCTGTGATTCTAGCATAGTTCTGTGAGCTTAGGTACTACTATGTTTTTCTGCTTGATCAGATAATCATAACCCTAGCATTACATCTCTATAGTGTAAAATAATACATGTAAATGTTTTATAGTCTCTTAGTAATCAGAAATATATTGCTCAGGTGGAGCTTGTCAGCCTGTCAGTTTAAATTGAAAAAATCCCACTGCTATACAGATCACATTTTCTCATTATTTTCCCAGTACTTAATATATTTAGATTTACTAACCACATTTTCAGCGTTGAGACACATCATGACATTTTTCTTTACATTTCTGCTGTTTTGCTGCTACCGTAGAACTCTGTTGATTATTTGTGTGATTTATTTTTTCATGGCAAGATCTAACAAGTACAAAAGTGCAAAAGATGTAATTTTGTAGATTTGATCTCGCTCTTCCATAAAATGCAAAAATCAGCAAAAGCCTCAGGCCCATAGGTGATGACTTGCCATGCTGTGTCACATTTTCCTGTTTCTTAGGTGCTGTTTCCCAATACGACTCGCAGCTGTATGAGGGCCGTGCTAGAATATCTCTATACTGGGCGGTTTTGTTCTCGACCTGACCTGGATGCAATGGAGCTCATTGTTCTTGCCAATCGTCTTTGCCTCCCCCACCTGGTTGCACTTACAGGTATTGCATTTTGTATGGTTATTACTGTGTTCAAACATAAACCATGGGATTTTATTACACAAGCCCATTATGTTTGTATCCTTTTAGCACTTGTATGTGTTGTTGTGTTGATTGTTTTTTGTTTTTGTTTTTTTATCGTCTATTTTAACGTTTTAGTGTTTTTTGTTTACTTATTTCTTGTTCCACTGAATGGAGTTGCACTTAAATTTTGTTGTACAGCTGTTCAATGACAATAAAGGCATTCAAATTTTTAATTTGAATGTTGTTTTCCAAGTAATGTTTTTAACTCTTTGAATGACTAGCCTTTACATTTGTTTCAGAACTCTACACAGTAACGGTGTTGATGGAGGCAGCGATGATGGGGGCTGATATTGATGGAGATGTTCTGGTGTACTTGGATATGGCTCAGGTAGTGTGGCCTGTCAATCACCTAAAAACTGGAACTACAAAGCATTTGTCTAATGCTTCGGCAGATTGGAATTTTAGTTAGACAAACATTTTTCGGAGGCAGAGCTGCTCAGGAGGCAGAAATAATCTTATTGGTTGAGTTAAAGTTCAATTGGCGGAGCCAAAGAGCCACAGTTTTCTGGAGCGCAAGTTAGCTAATTGGCAAACTTGAATAGCAAAGAAGGAACTCTGGTCAGAATATAAATAAAAAAAGAATGGCAGCGATTTCTTTTTTCATTCATTATTCATTCATTCATGATCTTGGAGGGTCGGCAGGCTAGCTAACTAGCTTACCTAGATAGGCTTGTATGAATAGTTTGAACTTGGAAGGTCAGCTAGGCTAACTAGCTAACCTAGATAACGTAATATGGCTAGATTTAATTTTTCAGTCAGTAGCAGTACCCCTTGCCACTGGGCTTCAGTGTAACGTTACCTAGCCAGAAAAAAAACTGTGGTTCTTTGGCCCCGCCCATTTATGTTTAACTCAACCAATGAGATTATTTCTGCCTCCAGAGCAGCTCTGCCTCCGAGAAATGTTTGTTTAACTAAAACTCCAATCTGCAATGCTTGGAGTCATGTAACAAAAATAAAGAAATTACAAATGAATAAATAATCATATTGCTGTTGTCTCTTGACAGTTCCACTGTGCCCAGCAGCTCACTGGCTGGTGCCTTCACCACATCTGCACCAATTATAACAGTGTGTGCCGCAAGTTTCCCAGAGACATGAAGGCCAAGTCTACAGGTAACACTCGTGATCTAGTAACACACAAGTGACCTAGTAATGTCCCTTCATTCATACTGAACCCTAACTTGATATACAGCAGTGGTTCTCAACCTTTTTGGCTTGTGACCCCTTAAAACGAAGCGATGCCTACTCACGACCCCATCACAGGCGTCCATATGCAGAGATATGCAAGAATGATTTTCCTTTTTCAAGTTGCTTCATTTGATTAATTATCAGAGGAGGCCTAGAGGCTGAAAATGAATTTGTATTTCACAAGAAAAGAGAAAAATAAGAAAAAATAGATATAATATAATTTGTATAGTAGAAATATGTTTTTTCCTATCACGACCCCCCAAAATTATCTCACGACCCCCAGACTGAGAACCACTGATACACAGCATGGTAATAATGAAGCAGCCTGGGTGCTACATGCAGCCCATAAAAGACTTGTGTGTGGCCCTTTGGAACATCCCAGCATGAAACCAAAAACTTCTTTAATAGGCTTTCAAGAAAGTTGGTCAACTTAAATTAAATCTGTAAAAGCAGATTAAGCTCACTGTGCCACCCCTCCCACCACAAAAAATACTTATATTTCCTTTTAAGTAGTTAAGAAGCAAAACCGGCATTCTTGCATTATTTAGTCAAGGATTGGTACAGTTTATGGTCATCAATTCATTTTGATTTCCCTCTTTCCTGTGTCTCAAGTTAATCCTACTCTGTCTTCTTGCTAGCAAGGACAAGTGATAATAGCAAACATCTAAAGGTTGATGATCTAGAAATACAATTGTACCAACTGGTTCTTGGTCCCCTGTCAGTTCTAAGAAAGGCTGTCTCTGCAGTATGCAATTCAAACACCCAATCTACAGTATAAGCAAGCAGTGTTGCAAAGTCTGTGTGAAAGCTGGGGATTTAACATTCTGCTTCTTGACTAAAAATAGGATTTTAAAGATTGAGTGTGCAGGATTTCCTTTGTAATGTATTGCTAGCACAGTAATTTATTATAGTGAACAAATTCATATGTCACTGTCACAATCAGTATCCTCCATGAACTGATATGTGCTATCAATCATGACCAGTGATGCATTGCAAATAAAACTGGGGGGGAAGTACACCATTCAAAATTGAAAGCAGTCCATATACAGTATAGGTAGTGTGGCTACGACGCATATGGAAATCCCACACGTACAGTAGCATTTCAACTTTCTAAAGGTGTTGACTCTCTTGCAGAGAACCAGGAATACTTTGAGAAACACCGCTGGCCACCAGTGTGGTACCTGAAGGAGGACGACCACTACCAAAGAGCACGCAAGGAGCGCGACAAGGAGGACTACCTGTACCAGAGACGGCAGTGTAAACGCAAGTGGCTCTTCTGGAACATTCCTTCTTCCCCTTCCTCAAACTCTTCCGGTTCATCTGCTGTCATCTGATGGAGTGGTGAGGCCAGGTCCACTCTCGAGGTCAGCGTGGATGCGAGTGGTAAATAACACAGTAGAGGATAAGCTCTGCTGGCTATGTAAGCCCAGTTATTCAGGCCCACAACTTCTGTCCTTCTGTCTCTTCGCCTCTCTTCTAGGTTTGCAAAGTAATGAGCTTTGTTTCTTAGATTTTTATGTCAGCATATTCTATCCATTGCTACGTAAGGACTGTGAGACTCAAACCTCAGCAAACGACAACTCATCATATTGATTATGTGTTCCACCAAAAGGAGACCCGAGTTACGTTTTTAAAAGAGGACTCTGCTGGCACAGAACTTTCATCCCATGATCATAATTACCATCAATTAACCTGAACTGACAACCAAGTGCTGCTTATCAGCTGCAATGACCAGCAATTCAACACAGAACTCAAGCCTCAGAGATATAACACTTTGCACTTAAGTGTTTGTACAATCTACCAAACTATGTGTACAGTATGATCAACAGGAAATAAAAACCAACTGAGTATAGCCTCCCAGGAATCACCGATTTAAGTCATACACACTAAGACAACCCCACCGATTATTATACATCTCTATATGCGTAAATGAAAATACTGGCAGGCTTGACTCGTGTTCATTTTTGTACAGTCATTCTGTTTTTGAATGTTTGTGTACAGCTTGCACAGCTAATTGTGATGTGAGTCTGGTTGCACTCAGAATTGATGTATTGTGGTCTTGGGATTTGTGGCCTCTTGTCACAAAAGGGCTTCAGTTTACATGAATGCATTCAGTGCCCTATGAAATGACACGAGATCCCAAATCATGGAAAATATCTGTATTGTCTGTTGAATGCCAGCGGAAACGAACCACATCACTATTATTTCACGCATGTGTTACTTGATGAGTCTTATTCCCACACATGTATCCTCAGTCGTTCAGTTTTACATTGAACAGATGGAAACATCTGCTTGATCACTGTCAAGCCTGAAAAGCAACACATAATGTATCTGGTGCATTTCAGAACCTGGAGTGACTGCATGTACTCTACCATCCCGCTGTGATGGTGTGCTTGACTTATCTGTCGCTGGCGGTGGTTTGGCCTTGAGAGACTTGTCTTAGTCGATGATAGGATGCCCCGTGGCTGTCTGCGGCTGGCTGTTTTAAGACTCGTACATGCGGGAGGCTTCCTTGTGCCTGGGTGATGTCATCCATCTCCTTCTACACATCTCTAGCACTTTCTGGACTCTTCTCCACAGAGACCCACGAGAACCTCCGGTAGCAGCATCCTGGTGAAAGGCACCGAGGACAGTTTGGTGTCCTGACACATGCTGCAGCTAATTTGAATGGGACTGGAGAGGCATAGGATCATGATATTTCAAATGTTTCGAGAAACGTTGTGAAGAGGTTTAGATCAAATCATTTGACTTTTTTTCTTCATTTGTTTTGCACATTGTACTTGACTGAAAGATGGCCTACAGCGTTGTTTTGATTTAGAAGCATGGTGCTCATTGAATATGGGTAGTATTGTATGTTGTATATCAGAGATGGACTGCAAGTAACTTGCATCACTCTCTAATGTGTAGTTAGCCTAATATAGTGCACTGCAGGCAGTGAGCAGACTAGTACAGTATTACTCAATAATACATACACTGAATATAGACGTGACATATCTGACTTGCATTTAGTTACTGTACAGCTACATACTGTTGTCGAAAACAACTGAATATTCATTGTGGCTTTGCTATTAGCTCATATTTTAATAGACCCTGGTGCTGGCCTCCAGTTACATCTACTATATAGTATACATGCAAACTACAGGCAGTTCAAATGAACAGTTGACTAATAGTAAAATAGGAATACAGTTCAAAGTAAAGTAGACACATGTTTGTATAAATTAAAGTACAGTTTTTATGGTACACACATAAAACATATATGCTAGAGTAATGACATGCCATTGTTTGTCCAAAAAAGTAAATATTGACGTCAGCATTTGTTAAAGAAAGGCTTGCTTCAGTCCTGCATATGATTGGTTAGATTTAAGATTATTTTCCATACAGTTTAGGATTAGACAGGTTTATAGAGCCCTACAATGAACTTTAAATTATTAAGAGGTATGAATCAATTCAGTGACAAAACCAGCTTTTTGCTTGTATCAAGTCCTGACCTAATAACTAGACTGCATGAACAAGGCTCGCCAAAATAGATCAAGTTTATTTGTCATAATTGAATGTGTAAGATATAGATGATAAGTGGTGGTGCTAGTGCTCTAAGCAGTAGCTTTACATTGTTCTCAATTACATTAATCTATGTCTTTTAATGTTGCTAATTAAACATGGGTACTATCTTTTTCAATATCTTGTTAATTATTCAAATCTTTTGGCATACATATTCACATAATAAGCGGAGTGATGACCCTCTCGGAGCACTGTACTCCCTCAGAGTCAGCTTTATCCTGTGTGTGAATGTTTTGTTTTATTAGACCAATCGTCTGTCTTGTCCAATTTTTACATGACATACCATTTATTGTAATGGTTTAACTGCAGTTTAACACAGTAACTGTGTTGTTATAGTGGTTTAATTTGCTCCATTTCATTTATTAACATAGATATACATTTCATTCCTCAGTGCGTTGCATTTCTCAGTGAACCGTCTTCTGCTGATGTTCTGCATCAAAGACACCTCATGCCTTAATGTACAGTGTAGTGTGTGGTACTGATTGTAAATAGTGTAACTGTGGTTACTAGTTTGTGTGCTAAAGATGTGTTAAGTTACCATGGTACTCTAGGTTGTATGTGCATATGTAAGTGTACATATTACATAATCTGGATGTAAAGTAATTGTGTGTGATTTGGGGAGTGCCATGAGAGTGTCCTATTAATAGTTTGAACACTGCTTATGTTTTATGTTCTTTAGATGCCATGAACGCAAAGCTGAATAATGACTCTCACCATCAAGGCCACACTAGACTACCATAATGACAAACCATCAAATTGTGACATTTACCATTTAATGAATGCAGGGAATTCAAATTTAGCTTTATGATAATGAGCTCCAATTATGGAGTCAGTATCATTACAAAATGCTGATTTGGTGTGGCCGTCAGAAGTTGGATTATAACTCAAAAATGTAAATATAAATTGTATGACGACTTGCGATTCAAACATGGCATAGCAATTGATACTAGCTATTGCATAGTTCAACATAGATAACGTTTTTGTACTATGCATACAGAAATGCCTGACTTTGAAACCACAAACTTGCACTGCTTTGTAGCACCACATGGTTCTCTTCAGATTGCATTAGAGGGTATAGCAACATCATTAGATAAGTAGACAACATCAGGTAAAAAGACTAGATCATAAAATAGAGAAGTTGTCACTGAGGCCCTTTTCCATGTTTGGGTGCTAATATCTCCGCTGCAGAGAAGCACAAACCAAAGGGAGCTTTAGCAGCATAATGCTGCACAATCACAACTGCATAGTTTAAGAGGCCTTGTTCTGACATGGTTGATTAAGGAAAAAAAACAAAAAAAACTTGAATGTTTTCTCAGTGTTCAAAGCCTGGGTGACCTTCTCCCTAGTCATCAGGTGTTTTTGGTTGTTCTGAAGAGCTGTTTCTATTGTTTAGGAGCTGTCAGTCTGGAATTCTGTAGTGTTCTTGAAAATGTGTAAATAATGTTTACTAAATAAAAGAGGAGCAACATGTGCACCTATGTATTCATGTCCACTCTTCTTTGATGCCTTTTTAGTCACATGAAACTAAATCATACGTCAGTACTGTGGGCTACTGCGCAGCGGCAGCAGCAGCAGCAGCGCCTGAGCAACAACAACCTCCGCACCGCACCGACGCACAATTGGGCAACTTCGGCGATCTGATCGATGGTAACGTTAATACGAGATAAATAGCCTATACATTAATACCCTCTGCAGATACTATGTTTTACTTAGTGTTATATGTCAGTCATCTGAAGGCCACGCCGAGCGGACAGACAGACGCAAAAGAACTTCCGAGTCTGAACTCTGTTACACTGTAAAAATAAATATGAACAGGCGATAACACAAGTGAAAAATCTGCCAGTGCAGTGTGATTATGTCACTAAGTCTATTCAAATCAACTTATTTCAGGAATTTTCTGCGAGATTCAAGTGTCATTTACTAGTGGACTGTATTATAGGCTAGTACATTATTAATGTAGGCTACTTATTCTACCTCGTTCAAGATACTGACATTTGTTTCCAGAAAATTCCTGAAACAAATGAAACTACCTTGAAAACAAGTGAAATTATCTCACATCATTGGCAGAATATGTTTATTTAATTTAATTTAAATAAGATTCTAAGACTTAATATGGGACTAAATGACAAGATAAATGTTTTGCAGTGTACCGTTCGTCCCTTCCAGGTGATGGCAGTATTAACGCTGCATGGGACAGAGATAATTAAAACATGAATGAATATGAAGCTGAGGTGAACTTGGTCGGTAACATTAGCAACCCTCATTTTTAAGTGAACTTGACCTTTACTGTCTAACGCTGATGATATAGCACAAGTTAGGGAACTAGCCTAACCCAACAGGTGTAGGTGGGGTCAGGTGTTACAGCATCCTTCATGCTCAGCTCTGATTGGCTTAGTTAAATACCCAATAAACGTACACATTGGCCGCACAGTTAAATTAAATATGTGCTAAAGGAAGATCACTAGGCTACTCATAAACACTTAGGCTACTTATGTGTCGCCTAGCAACCACGATGTAAGAACTATACTGCTTGGCTGAAGAAGAATATTTAACTATCATTGATTAAAAAAGTAAAATAAATTAATGAACATTTCCGCTCTTTTTACATTATTATTAGTGTTAAAAGTAATAACTCATTGCACACTACTGCTCTGCAGGCTGTGCCAGGGCTGCTTCTGGTATTATCTGCTGCTACCTGTGTTTTGGGGCTTTACCATGTGGAAGGAGCAACAGACACCCCAACTCTGAGTCCTCTGGATGCCTCTTTCTGTCAGTAAGTAGCCCATAATGCCTTACAGAGATCTGCCATCATAGCTTAGAGGAGGAATGCAGGTGAACGGGAAATCATGCACAAAGAAAACTGGCAAAGACACAAGAATTTGACTGAAAGCTTCGCCCATATCAGGCTACTTAATCACTCCTTTGCCCATGGCAGGATATGGAACCCTTTTCTAAATCAGTAGCCTAAAAAGTTGCCTCAGTGTTTAAGCCTGTTCCCTTTGCCTTTACTGCAATACAGTAGAATCCATCTTCTGTTGAAATCAGTCAACAGACTGAGGTTCATCTTTTACTCCCCTTCATTTAAGCGGAGGGCTAGAAGTGATCTATCCAGAAGTGGACATCAACACATGCCTCATCATTTCAAAGGACCTGGAACACAGAGAGAAGATCAGCAATGTGTGGGAAGCCCCACAGATTTACTTCTCTGCAGCACATAAGGTAAGAGGTGTGTGCGTGTGTGTGCGTGTGTGTGTGTGTGTGTGGTATGGTGTTCCTCTTTAGCGACTGAAACTGAATATGTTTTGGTTCACCAGTTGTTTCATGACACACTGACACATTGTCAGTGCGATTGTGTCTGTGCATGTTTTATTGTGTTTCTGTCTGAGAGAGATGTTTGGCAGACATTGCGTGCCACTACTTAAAACAGTATTAGTGCACATGCTTATTTTAAACACTAGAGAGCAGTAATGCATAAAATGAGCCACATCTTTACATCAACACCTGACTAGGACTTCAGTTGTAGTACA
>OMLI01090706.1:0-12568 GCA_900302605.1 Rondeletia loricata | reverse complement strand
AATACACTCATATGCTCCAGAATAAACTTAATTTATAACGTCCATGCGGAGTAGACGCTGGAAACACGGTCAATGAAAAGTTACTGCGGGTTCTATTCTCTTAACTAAACATTCAATACAACTTAATTTCTCACTCTAAAAATGAAAATATTTTCACTGGCACAGTGCCTAACTTCGGCCTAAAGATTCAGCACCATGGACAGGTCCTCTCAAACTAATTTACTTCTCTGTCTGCCATTGTCCGGACATGCATACTGTTGCATGGGCAGTATTTAATACGGCCATATCAGGAGCAAACTGCACTCCGCTGCTCCGCGTGCCAACTGCGCTGCCAGATATCAGGAGCAAATTGCACTCAGCTCCAACACCGTATGGGCGTGTTTGCGCTAGTATATCATTTGTGCAATATCTTTAGTGAATAGGTCCTTAAGACGGAGCACATAGCGGGCGCAAATCACACGCAGTTAAGGGTGCTATTAGCGGCCGCAATCCATTCTTTGTGAATTCGTCCCTATGACTTTTATCAACCTCTACAGGCGACCAGTAGGAATTACAACACCATCGACAGGTCTCTGGCACACCTTAAGTCACATTTTCACAATAGAATGAGTAAGCAAGCTAATTAGTGCAGATATTTTGGCCCAAATCTGGACATGACACCATGAGTGGAAGTAGAGCCTGTAAATGGAAGGGCGTATCTAGTATTCTTTTGTACCTTTCCTCATAGCCTCCTGCTTCATAACAGATTCCTCTTGCTTGCGAAGGCTCTCCTCATTGAGGAGTTGCTGTGGGTGAAAAACACAAGATAAAACACCCCATTCACTTATATTTGATATTCATTAACAATGTCACTTGAAAAAGATTACCTGTTGCCTGAGCTGATCATCATACCTCTGCCTGGCAAGTTTGTCTTGATATTTTGCCCTCTAGAGGCGATACAGGAAATGATGAATCACATTTTGAAACAATCAAAAATCGATTATTTCAAAATTACAAACATGGAAAATGGAGGGGAATGTGAATGAATGAGAGGAAGCCTATAATCCTCATGCACACATATATCGTGTTGCCATGTTACACTATAAGAAGAAAACAGCAGCTGATAATACAGCTGACTCCATACTGCTTGGTTTTGCTTGGTCTCCACAGCAAGTGTTTTCCGTCTTTCCTCCCCCTGGATGTGGATCTGCTCTCCCTTCAGCTGCTCCAGAGCCGCCTCGTATTCCTGTTGGGAAGTTTGATTGGGTTAGTCATGTTAACTGAAGTCAACAGGGTTTGATGAAGACAATATCATCTGTTCATCACAGAATCTCAACACACACACCTTCACTTTACTCCGATGCTCCAGCAGTACGGTCTGCTCTTGCATACCAGCCAGCTCCAGAGCTTCTTTGGCATGGCCTATAGAAATAAATAGAAAAAAACGAAAACAGTAAAAGATTGCCAAATGCAGCTTTATTCAGAAAACATCAACCACTGAAATTCTGACAACTGAAAGACAACAGAAGTTTTGGATTGATTTTCCGACATGGTGCAGAACTGAGCCTGTTGTTAGTTTGTTTTTAACTGAACTAGCTGAACACCTTGTGTGTACTGCAAAGTATTGTACCAGGCAGTTATGTAGTGGTAAATAAGAAGGTGAATAAACTATGACCTCCAGTTTGATCATCATGAGACAAAACAACCATCGGTATAAACAAAACTCAATTATATTTTCAGAAAAGCATTTATGTTTTTCCCATTACAAGACCCTATCCCCATATAATTTAAATCTGTTTGATACTACTCTGATGATGATGATGATATGATGAATTTACATAATTAAGACTTACATCAGCTGAAAAAGGTGGGTAAAGTGCATTTAGTTGAGTTCACCCTCCAATATATCCCGGCTGCCTGGTTTTGCACTAATCCCTCTATCCCTCAAATACAGTATATTTGAAACCCACTGGCTAAAAATATACCCACATACAGTGAACTGCAATAAACGTGTTCTTTTGCACACACTGACATGAAGGGAATGTTGTCTGAACAAGTGGGACAGGAGAGGGACACGTTGTTCCTCTTTATTCTCTGACGCCCACCAAAACCCCAAAACGTCACGCCAAACTCCATTCAAAAATCTGGCAATTTAACGCTGCCTTGATTATCGGCGCAAACAGACCTCGTAGAACATGACTTTAGACCTGTTACGAATCGTTAAGATGTTCTGGTAAAGTCGGCATCCATCTAATACATCTAGCAGCACTTATTTCTAAAAATACATCTCAACTTTTAGAATTGGTTCAAATTGATTTCTGTATTTTGGTGGAAGAAGACTGACGGAATAACAGGCTTTTAACTTTTATTAAAATAATGCTGCTTGGTGTAACAGATGTATGCCGAATTAAAGAGTAGATCAGGAATGTTCTTACATTATGTTCTTCGACGTGTGTTATTTTGCCAATAAGCAAGGCAACATTAAACTACCTGATTTTTATATAGAGTCCGGCGTGATGGGCTCTCGTCCAAGAGAGAACGGAACGTACCAACATTTTTTTTTACTTGGAAATAACCCAACCCACAAACAGTGAGAAAAAACAAACGTTTTAAGCATTGGTGAAATCGGTACGCACGTGATTTGTCAAGTTCCCTTGCAGCTTTTGCAGCTCTTTCCAGTCCAGTCGGGTCAAAGTTGCTCCACTTGTCCCTAGGTCTGTCTCCCCCCGGACCCCCCGGCGCTCCCCCGTCCTCCTCTGTCTGCTCCTCCACCGGCGGAGTCCCGGAGCCCTTCCTCCATCCGAAGAGCCACGACATGCTGCTCTGATGTGGTCTGAGGGACGGGACGGAGTCTCGGTGCCTCAGCCAATTTCCACGGCACGCTGCTACACCAGGACATGCTGGTTTTAACCAGCGTCAATGTGTCAAGCCAACCACAAAATAAAAAGAGGACTTCCGGTCATGACTTTCTAAATAAAATCCTTACTGATGAACATTTACTGCAACGTTTTGCGGGTAGCATAAAGTGGGAAAAATTTGCGTATGGATGAATCTATAGCAAATTAAGTTACAAGTGTCCAAGATGTCCCTTTTACAGTGCTAGTGCAGTGCCCGTTCGGACCGCGGCGATTTTCTCGAGAACCGCTAGAGTGCAGTGCGCCTGTATGCCTGCGTAGCGTGCCGTGACAGAGCAGTGCCCGTTGGGACTGGGCCGGTTTTCTCGAGAACCGCTCGTCCGATCGACTTCGCACTCGATACTGCTCTCCGTATGGGCCTCAGCAATTCACCTGCCAAGTTTAAAGTCGATCGGCCATATGTCTTACTTCGTAGTGTGTATCTCTGTTCCACTGATTGGCTGTAGTTTGGTTAAGGGCATCCTTTCTGTCCTGTAACCTATGCCATGCCTGGTGAATGGTAACAGCATGTCCACCAAGGGAGACTGGAAGAGGGCTGTTATGCAATCATGATATTGCAGCACTATGATACACACCTATGATAATGTAGACATGATAATCACACATGATTTACCATTTAGGCTGAGAGTGGTTCATGTCTATCTTACTATATTAAAGGAGTAGAACCATCTGGACAAATGACAAAGTAAAAAGTGTGAATGCTCATTTAAAAGATAAGATTAAACTTAAATGATTCCTGTGGGGAAACTGGATCATTGCAGCAGCAAAATAGTAATAGGATACAGCAAGGAAAAACAGACGTTTCAAGAACATATTAAGTAAAAATGTATGAATTAAAGTATGAAAAAAATATGAATTACTTCATTATCAGGGCGTTGAAAATTACATACTGAGACAAAGAAAAATGAATGGAAAATATGTACAATATGAAAATATACCCACAAATGAATATATTCAGTATGAAATGAGTGACAAAATATAAAACTATCACGATATGTACAATATAATCAAATGCAAAACATTATGAGAATATGAAGAAAGCAAATCATCATCATAATCATCATTTATCCACTTAAAATGAAGCGCCCAAAAAGGCCTGTGTAGCACAAGATGATTTTAATTAGGCAGATAAAAAGATAAAGAGCCTCATTTCCTCAGGTACTATTTCACTAGATTGTCACTGCATTCAGCTTCAGCTACTGCAATATGATGGACATTTAAAACTGATTGCTTACAATTTCTTGCAGTGCATTGACCTCCAGTTAATTGTAACTGATGGTCATTCTGTAACTGACCCCCATTTATAGCAATGAGAGTTGTGAAAGAGGCTCTGACATATGCTGCCTTCAAATGCTGTTGGAAATATCATAATTACGACTGAACATGTACGAGGCGAGCCAACATAGTGAAACATGAGCTTTTACATAGAAACGTGACTGGGAAAGAGGGAATTTTCTGTAATACCCTAGTCACTGAGATGCATGGGTGGTAACTGGGTAGGCCAGGTGTGCCACTCGCCATTCCTTAACCTAAGTGAGTCCAAATTTGTTCTTGTAGTTTTTATAATTATAATGGAGTGCAACGATCAAGCAGAAATACTCAGAAAATCATATCTAAAAATAATCACATGAGGTGAGCATTCAGGACCAATGTTCCCTCTAAGCTGATAGTTTGGTTACCAACGTCAAATAATTTATCACATTGACAAAATAATAATATGTCAGCCATCAGTCATTGCTCCACTTGGACCCAGAAATGTAGTCAATATAAACAGGTTTATCACTTGAGGATATTAGCTACAGGGGCTTTGAGACATCTGCAGAGATTTGACATTAGGGCAAAGAGCATGGAAACTGTAAACAACTGATGGTAGAAGTGTTGTATTTTATTTGTCATTTTATTCAAATAATAGCATTGTTGTATGTTTCTATTTTCACTCTTTGTTTAACTTTTCATTGTCACACATTTTTGTTTTTAATAATTTATTTAAAACATAAATGTCATGCCTGGTGTGCAGTTCCCCTTCTCCCTTCTGCAGCCGCAGCACAAAGCAGTTCTGTGCCGATTGATTTATAAACTAAAACAACAACAAACACTTTTTAATTACAGTCAGCTTTGTTATTATTTCCCACCAAAAGCACTTGACTGCGCGTCAGGTCGTATTTACCACTGAGGAAGTCGGAAGAAGGAGCCTGTGGGGAGCACATGAAGGCAACGATCATGACGCATAACTCAATTCCTATTGGGCCATTGCTCTTTGGCGTCACGTAAAGGCACATAGGGGGCGGGGCTTAGGGTTACAAAGAGCAGAGTGGCCGAACTCGCCGTACAGTCAGCTGTTCCTACACTATAGAGACCGAGGCAGGAAGATGTCAGTGGTTTGCGTCGCTCCGAGTCTGAGCCGAAATATTTTGGCTATTAGGAATTCTGGCTCAATGGTGGTAAGTTCAAAACAATTTAATATACGTTATATTATTGTTAAAAGAATAGAAAAGACTAATGTCACCCAGTCTACTTAGGCTACACTTTGCAAGTTACTGTGTCTACTTTTTGGTGATTGTTTTGTGTTATGCCAGCCTATATCTCCTAATAAGTTTGTATATTTTTTAAATGACACTCAGTTCTTCTTCAATAGTCTGCAGGACCGCCTGTTTAATATGACAAGAAGCCTATCAAAATATATTTTAGACTGGCTGCTTCACTGTTAAGGGTAAATGAGATTGGTTATTATTTGAATTATGCAATACAGCCCACCTTTCTTTATCAATATACTATGACCTCTAAGCATGTTGGACTCATCCATTGTAAGAATGAGCTTGGCAGCTTCCTAGTATAGATCTAGAGATCTATGAGGCAAGTGTGGGAGTTTTAAAGTCGTTGTGGGACAAAAATCTCTCTTTCCCTCTCATAACTACAGAATCATTTAACAAGTATTATTCTTATGTCCAACTTTCATTGTGCCGAGAAAGGCAGTTAGGTAACCAGAGACTGCAAAGTGATGTAACAGTTTATGTCAGTGTAGTCATGCTGCCGCTAGAGGGAGACTCCACACCTTGTTATGAAAAAGGAATATTTGTAATATTCATTTCTCATATATATAATAGTAATAATGCTCATTTAAAATATGATGATGGTTGCAATGGTTTTAATAGTAATTTAATTTTAATTTTATAAATTTTACAATATTTATAATATGTGTTTTCCCTTGGTGTTACAGGATAGAATTACCAAGTGCTGCCCCATATAGACTTTGTTGATGTAAACAACTGCTATTTCACAGACATGCAAGTGTGTTATAGTGTTTCCTTCAAGATTTTTTGCACACAACTCATGCTTTTATTAATTTCCAGTAATACTACTACTACCATTACTACTACATAATGATGATAGTAGTTAGGAAATGCGTTAGTGGAAGGCATGAAAATAGTAAAATATAAGGAGATGATAGGAAACTCTTTCAAAATAAAAGTGGTTAAAAAATAAGTACATAAAATGAAACAGGAAAAAACACAAGATTACAAGTGGGCATTACACAAAGCAAGCCTAGAAAAGTGTGTTTTAAGGAGTGATATAAATGATGATACTGAATTGACTAGCATCGGCAGGTTGTTCCCCAGTCTAGAAAATCACCTTTAGTCTGAGTCTCGACTGAGGGACAGTCAGAAGGCCCATTGAAAATGGCCTGCCTAAACAAACCAACCCAAATCCACCCTGTCCCACATGTCATCAACATCATCTGGTGCCTGTAAGTACTGTATTTGTTGATCAAAGACTGTTACCATGGCCATCTGAAAGTGGATAATCAGAAGGACTAGAGAATTTCAGGTTGCGTTAAGACATTTGCAACGCAGCAGGGGCCAGACCTAGCCATGGTTTAAACATGATCAGTAAAATCTTAAAACCAAATCCAAATCTAAACGATAACCAGTGGAGAGATGCTAAAATTGGGGACATCTGGTCTCAGTCTGGCAGAGCCAGGTTACTCTTCATTTGGCATCAGTTAAAATCCTAGCTGTTGCATTCTGTTACTTTTGACTTTTGAGTTACTTTTGACTGAGGCAGGCATCGAGAGTTGCAGTAGACTAAACAAGATGAAATAAAAGCATACAAAATAAAAAGCATACAAAAATAAAAGCATCTTCTCTAAATCTCTGGAGGATAGAAAAACACATGATTGTGAATGATAATGCAAATTAAATAAGCAAATTAACGTTTTGTCACATGATTTACTCCAGCATGCCTACTAGAGTAGCTTCACTTGAAAGCCAAATGATTACCCTCACTTTGACTCCTATGACACTGACTCTCTGTTCATGTCTCATGCAGATGGTGCGGTACGCCCAGACTGTGGCCGCCCCGGCTCCTGAACCCAGGATCAAAAAGTTCCAGGTTTACCGCTGGGACCCAGACACTGCTGGTGACAAACCACGAATGCAGACATACGAAATCGATCTCAACACGTAAGAGATGACTGCTTCCATGGACGAAACAATGTTAGTCAGTGTCTTCATTTTCTTCATCAATCACATTAACATATTAACATGTTCCTATTAATATAGCTGTGGCCCAATGGTTCTGGATGCCCTCATCAAAATCAAGAATGAGATGGACCCTACCCTCACATTCAGACGCTCCTGCCGAGAGGGTAAGGAATAGACGGGTTAGATAGAGTGCAGAAGACGTGTTGGGAGAAAATAACATTTGGACTCCACTTGCAAATGATATGATCATAATATAGACATATTCCATACAGCATTTTCCTGTTAAATGAAGCATCTGATGGAAAATGAAGCAGATTGACAGGCCTGTTGCAGTGCACCTTACTGTCTCAGTTTCAGTGACACTTTGATTGTGTATTTGTTCAGGTATTTGCGGCTCATGTGCCATGAACATCAACGGAGGCAACACACTGGCGTGCCTCAACAAAATTGATACTAACACAAGCAAACCGACCAAAATCTACCCTCTCCCACACATGTATGTCGTCAAAGATCTGGTGCCTGTAAGTACTGCGGTTGTAGATCAAAGACTGTTTGATACCATGGCCATGTTTGAAAAAGGTATAGCAGATGTTCATGAACATGAGTGCATGATGACTAAACTAGTATGAATATAGAAGGGGTTGTATAAGTAAATATTCAAATCATTTAAATAGACATATATTTATTGTCTGTCTGTGTGCCTGTCGTGAGTTTTTCTTGTATGATTTTCAACAGGATATGAGCAACTTCTATGCACAGTACAAATCCATCGAACCCTACCTGAAAAAGAAGGATGAATCGCAGGAAGGAAAGGAACAGTATCACCAGTCAGTGGAGGACAGGCAAAAACTGGTACATACACCCACGTTTTAAAGAATAACTAAACCAGAGTTTTGGCTGAAGTGCGTTGACTCTGGAAATTCAAAAAATGCCTCCAGACCGTGAAAAAGAAAGTCTCAATATGGGCAGGACTAGGGGGGCTAAGACACGCCCAGTCACTCCTCCGCCCCCCACCCCCAACACACAAACACACACACACACACACACACACACACAGAGACAACGAGTCCGATAGCAGCGCTATTCACTTTTACTGAGAACATTACTGAATGGATCTACAGCCACAAGCTTTTTCAGCTATCTCTTTTTCTAGCCTGGCTGTTATATATTTAGATATTATTTGCGTAAAGCCAATTCTCCACTGGACCTCCATGATGGAGCCACACCTGGTTGATAGCAGATTGGTGATGCAACTGCAAAGCCTCTATTAAAATGGATTTACATAGTATAGAAACCATGTTCACACAATTCCTGTGTTTTGAACCGGTCCTTGTATTACTGCTGGTGTGATTACTAACGTATATCCCATTTAGTGGATGCTTTTATGTAAAACATAAAACACAACATTGGGATGATCTGCTTCAGCTCCTCCTTGGCCAGAATGTCCAAAATGAGCTCTGAACGCTTGGAGAGGCTGATGCTTGTAAGCGAACAATAATTCTGATGTTGGATTTACAAAGTCAAGTTTAGTGCTAATTTACGATCACACCCACTTCAATGAGCCCAGTCTGTTCTCATGGGTGCCGCAAATCTGCGGCATCCATTATAGCCATGACTATGTGAGGGTATGTATACTTTTGTTCATGATGCTGTGAGAGCATACATTTTTATATGGCTGACCTAAATGGGATAAACAACAGATGCAGATAATATCAGACAGCAGGGTGCCTATGTAGCTACGGCAGGAGAAGGAGTAGATGCCTACGGCAGTACAACATAAACACTGAGCATTGTGATAACTGTTTCATTACAGCTGCAGTTAGACTCTACGAGAAGCCTTTGAGCACCTACAGCACTTAAAGTACAAATCCACCCTCAGATACTCTTACACTGTTATATATCCTCAATCAGTGATGTTCAACACATTCCAGGAGTTATTTTGTGATGAAGTGTTGTAATTTAACTTTTTTGGTGTACCTGCCTCATCTACTTCTACTTCAGTTAGTGATTTCCTAGATTTCCCAGAATGCCCAGAAGGGGCGTGAACTTGTTGCTTTCAATCAAAGGGGGCATACGGGCATATAAATATAGCAAGCTAGCCAACTGGTTCATGACCTTTTAAATGTTTTTATTATTTTAATGCTTTGTTTCTCTTTCCGTGTGTAAGTTTGGCGTTTTAAAAACTGGTTTTCTTTAAGTTGAGGCTGCTGTCACCTAAACTTCCCTCCTAGTGATAATAAAAACGTCAGATTTGATGTGACTGGTCAGATTTACCAGTTCTCCTTAATCTAACAGGATGGCCTGTATGAGTGCATCCTCTGTGCTTGCTGCAGCACCAGTTGTCCCAGCTACTGGTGGAATGGAGACAAATACCTGGGGCCCGCTGTCCTCATGCAGGTGGGTATACGGACCGTACTTCAAAGTCGATAACCTTTTTCTAAAATATATTCCGTTATGAGATACATGTCGCAACAATTTAAATGATAATGTGGTAAAAAATTCTACATGATAGAACTGATATACAGTATGTTGTTTTCCCACAGGCGTATCGCTGGATGATCGACTCCCGTGATGAGTTCACTGAGGAGCGTCTGTCTAAACTTCAGGACCCCTTCTCCCTCTACCGCTGCCACACTATCATGAACTGCACTAAGACTTGCCCCAAGGTACATTATAACACATGCACACCACACACACTCACAGAGTTAATAGGTTTCTGTTCCCCTCTCATTAATGATCTGTTTAACACAAATACTACCTCACTGGTTTATTCCACAGGGACTGAACCCAGGAAAGGCCATCGCAGAGATCAAGAAAATGATGGCAACCTACAAGGAGAAGAAAGCAACCGTTTCGTGAATGTCTGAAAATCCAGCTGCCTCATTTTCCACCTATGATAACTCAAACTGCATTAAGAGAAGACCCAATAATGAACTTTTCATTGCACATTTGCCTTTTAAAGAGTGTCTGTTAGCCTTAGCACATGATACACGTGGTTCAGGAGGTGTAGTCTTATTCGTTATTATTATTATTATTAATATTCAATCTCAGTAAATTAATGACACTCCTGTGTGTAAATTTCAGGAGTAATTTCAATGATGGCAACTTAATGAAACTGACTCTTGCTATAGAATGCAGGCACTTTTTATGATTTTCATGAGTGTAAGTGTGAATGTGTGTGCGCGTGTGTTTGTGTGTGTTTGAGAAAAGTGTGCTGGAAAGAAAAGGAATGCAAGGTGTTCTGAGTGAGCTTAACTACAATGTACAATATGTAGAGAAGTATTAAACCAGTCCAGGGTTGTATGGTGCCGTGTTATAATCACATCAATAAGATGTAACGCTTCGGACCACGATTCTAATGTTTGTCTGTTCAGTAGGCTCTGTTGTATTAAATAACACTCTGAGGGAAAGCTGTCGAAATTGTATTCAAACTGTAAATATTATTGAAATAAATGTTCATTAAACATGTGTTGAGCTCAGTCTGGAAGTTAAAAGTATATTTATTAATGACAAAACAAGAAAACACCCTTTTCTTTTTTCACTTGCAAGATAATTATATTATCTGGTCATCTTTGCCATAGTAGGCCTACATCCTCCGAGGAGGTGCATGTGAAATACAATCTGTCTCTGAAAATAGAGTCAAAGATTAAATGTGCAACTGAACACCTTGACAACAAAGAATCATCCCTTGCAATAAGAAATATGGAAGGAGATGAGGACACTAATTTACCCAAAAGGCTTCATATATGAAAACGGTGGTTCCCAAACTGGGGTCCATGGGACCCCAAGGGACAGAGTTGCAAAGTAACAATTAGTTCACTGTAACTGTTAATACATTTACTAGACGTTACCACTAGGAGAGAAAGCATTTACAATTCTGATCACAGGTTTCACTCTATCCACTATTATCTCACCACCTACAGTAGGCTATAAAGTCTGTACTAAGTCGTATCTAAGAAGACTCATCTCTGCAGATGAGGGTCCAAAATCGGACTTAACAGGGGTCCTTGTTGGTCTGGTGGTCCCCAAGTAAAATGAGGAATAGTTGAAGTTATTATTATTTCTTAAAGTTAGCTCAATGAGAGAACAGAAGAATATACTCTGGTCACAGAGGTTTCACTCTTCCTTGTACAGACAGACAACAAATATCTACTGGGATAAAGTTCCTGAGACAAACACTTTATCAAATGGGGGTCTGTGGTCTTAAGCGTAGGTCTAAAGTTTATGTCTGCCCCATTCACACATGCAGCCTGTCCCATTAACATTGAAGAGGATCATTTCCGGTAATGGCGCTTGTTCTATGGTTAACACAGTGATAGTAATGTGTTTTATTGGCGACCAGTGGTGGCAGCACCGAGCGTTCGTCGAGCTTTCCCAGAAAACCATAGAACAAGCGCCATTACCGGAAGTGATCCTCTTCCATGTCTGTCGGCTGTAGGATTTGAAAGGAGACTTCGGAGAGAAAAGGGTAATTTTATACTTTATTTCAGCCGTGGCTTGTGTTTTCACCCCACCGGCCTTTGTCGAGACTCTTTGGGCGTTCTGTTGATCCCTTCGGAAACACAATGCGAACTTGCAATAATTAGTTAGTTAGTTACTTTTTTACTTAAACCTCAGAATCCGCTGCCGTTCGTTATAGAGCCTTTGTATTGTATTAACAATACATACAAGGCTCGTCAATAGAGCTAGCTTCGGCCCACCGTCTAACTGTAAAGCTTGAGATTTTATTTAAATATGTCCTGCTTTGTGTATTGGATGCATACCGCATTTAAGAATGGACTCGATTCTTTTGTAAAAGGTGTCAAGTGGTGTTCAGGTGTGTACCTTTGCCGATAAACACGGCCACTTTAAACGGACAGGTTTTTTGAATACAGTTTGGCGTCACTTTCTCTCCATACAACAGAACGGCACGTTTTGGGGCTATGTTTGACCACGCGACTTCCCGTAGAAACACATACATTCGCATAAGGTACAGCCGGACCCAACAGAAAGAGCCACGTCAGGGTTGATATCTGGTCGTTAAATATGGTGTAAAATGTTGTAAAGTGAGGGCTGTCACCGTGACCAGAGGATGGACACGCGTGGTAAGTAGGATGTAGAATGTATATGATGATGTAGTATGTATAGGATGATGTATATAATGTAGTGTATGATGATGTAAGTCGCTTTGGATAAAAGCGTCTGCTAAATGCC
>OMLI01090705.1:10626-26501 GCA_900302605.1 Rondeletia loricata | reverse complement strand
TCATATACTCTATCCCCCTCTTATTTCTAGCATCCATCTCTTTCTCCCTCCCACATATCTCCAAATCTCTCTCCCTCTAATCTCTCCATCAGCATCTGTGAAACATTTTTAATACCCTTTTCTCATCTTGTGTGTGTGTGTGTCTCATTTGTTTCCTACTAATTTCCAACGCCTGCTATTTCTCTCCATCTCCCAGGGTCCAATCTCTATTTGTGTGTCTCTCTCTCTCTCTCTCTCTCTCTCTCTCTCTCTCTCTCTAAACTTCAGTTTCTGTCTCTGCTCGCTGTCTTGTCACTCTCTCCTTCTCTTCTGTCTTGTCACTCTCTCCTTCTCTTCCCTCCCTCTCACTTCCATGTCTCTCCCATCCCTCCTGTTATCCAACCTGGCATTGAGGACAGCCCTCGCTGTGTCTCTGCCTTTGAAGGAACTGACAAAAAGATAGAGCCCTCACTGATATCAATGAGATTCCTTTCTTCTCCTGTCAAGAGCGGCACTAAATGCAGGAGGCACTTCATATATTATTTCCAAGAATAAAGCAACACAATCATAAGCAGCATGACAAAGCAGCACGGCCTGACACACGCAGACATTTTAGCAGAGGAAAAAAAAAGAGGAGCTCACGACTAAAACACTGGTTTGACGGGACTTTCAAATGGGACTGCCATTCTCGCAGCTTCCTGTGCGTTGTTTTGCTTTGCTTCACAATGGCAATCACATTTCATGACAGCTCAGGTACTACAAGGTCCTACATTTCTGCTGTGTGTTTGAGTAACTGGTGGTGTGCTCTTGCTTTGTCCTGGAGCGCGCTCAATCTCTGTCTTCAAATTCAGTTTCAACGTCAGCTACATCTCTGTTTTAACAAGTTCTGCCTCATGCTCTGCCGCCATAAGGCATGTACCCTGAGGGCAAGCAACAAATGCTGGAACTTCATCAATTTCCTTGTGCCCGGGGCTAGTAGTGGACCTCTCTTCACCTCTCTTTTATGCCCTTCACATTGAGTGTGTCGAATCGCCCCTGAGGCCTTGTTCCCAGCAGGTGCATTCATAACCCAGCCCACACCTTTCACCTCGCCTGGTGCTTGTGCTTCCAACAATTCACCTTGATGATACTTGAGGAGACTTTTTCCCCCCACTCTCCATCTAATTAGTGTCAATGCTCAATTCCTCTTCCCCTTGACTCTGCACGCTCTTCCCACCCACCATCAAAGCTCTCAGCACAATTAAGCGTGTAAAGCGAGGCGAGGAGGAACGAGAAATAATAAATAATAAAAGGCAAAGTGAGACTGGGTGGGTAACTCTCGTGTGGGAGATTTGTCAGGTTTGCAGCACTGCTAGCAGCGGAGAACAAGTACTCTACTACGTGTTAAGGCATTTATCCTGTTGTTGTTGTGAGTAAAAGTAGGCAAAAACAGCTGCAAAACGGTGTTGCCGGGTTTTCAAGGAAGGTAATGCCTTGAAAGCAGCATCTGTAGATCTAGATAAGTGTGGCTAATTACTGGAGAGAGTAACAAGGGACAGCGGGACGTAGTGTCTCCCCACCTGCCCAGTTGCTCTATCGAATGCGAGCGCAACAGGCAACCATTTATCAGATCGCCACAGACTTGTCTTATGTTTCTGAGCTCTCCCTCAACTGAAAACAAAGTAAATTCAATGGATGTGCCACCAAGAAAGAACCGGCTGTACTTTTGCATCATGTACAGTACTGAGCCACGTGGCTTTCAAAGCCTCAGACTGTCTTTAAAAAGTAATTGTGACAGAAGAATGTGTCCACTTTCTGTTAAAAAAACAATGATTGGTTACTGTTGAATTATGATAATGCATTATGATAAGTAATGAAATATTAATGGACTTGCAATTGTCCAATCACCATGTAATTATAGATATAGCTCTCTCTCTCTCTCTCTCTCTGCCATGTATATGTAGTATATGTGCAGTACTAGAGAGAAAAGCAACAGTGGAAAGGGATGGAAGAAGGGCGGGCATGGGGGTGGGAGCTAGATGCCCAGAGGATGTGACCCTTGGTCAATGAGAAGGACTTGTGCGTTCTGAGAAACCTGTTGCTGCATCACTAATGAGGAATGGAGTGAAGTGGAAAAGAGGGAGGAGAAAGAGACGAGAGTGTCTCTTAGATAATATAAGATAATTAATAAAAAAACAAACCACAAGCTAACTTGGAAAGCAGGCCAAAGAAAAGCCCACAGAGGAAAACCCCTCAGAAAGTCATGTAACATGCAATATGCAGACAGGATCATGACTTAGGTCAAAGTTACAGATAGAAAGGGAGCAAAGGCGTGTCAGAGGAGCAGAACAGGGCAGAAGGGCAGCGAGACAGATAACAGGGAACAGAAAGGTTGAGGATACCCAGCGATTTCAGAGGCCGCACACACATACACACATACTGACACACAAACACACACAGTAGGAGTATGTGTTGGCACTGGCCTTGGCATTTCGAGTGCCAGCTGCAATGTGGACTATGAATTAACAGTCACACTCCGCTGACATTATATTAATTCTAATGCAAACATAGGACAAGCTGGTGGGCTGGTGGAGAGTTTGTGTGTGTGTGTGTGTGTGTGTGTGTGTGAGAGCGTGTGTGTGTGTGTGTATACCTTTGTGTGTGCGTGCGTTGCTACCCAACTCTGCCTCAGGCTTTCCACACATAACTACATGGTGTGGGCACAAATCTATTCATGAATGTGTGAATTTAAATGTATTTGTGTTTGTGAATGTGCACATTATGCATAGATATTACTGGCATACCAGTGAACCTGCGTGTCCGTGTGTGTACGTGTGCTGTGAGACAGACAGAGAGAGAATGGTGAGAGAGAGAGAGAGAGAGAAAGAGCGTAAGAGATGGAAAATAAAAATGTTGCAGACTGAATTAGTTAAGACAATGAGTGGGAGACACATTGCAGCATAAATAAGGTTACGCGTGGGTTTGTGATTTTGAGAAGCCTACCTTATTGATTACGAACCAGGACTGATTTCAATCCATCTGGGTTTTTATGCAAATGTTCTCGTTTATGAGAATTTGGCAGGAACCTCCTTGTAGTAAGTGCAAGTCAATGGAGAATAAACCAATTCCCCAAGTTTTTGAAAATTTCTATTGCTTATGTTTATGCTTTCTGCATAGTGGGACTAAATAAAATAGCTTGCATGTGGTCCTCAAACAGAAGGATACTGACAATTTCTAAAAAACTATAACTTTTTGGATGTCCTGAACTGAGGCTTGGTTAGTATCCATAAGGGCAATCCTGAAGGGAGGCAGGCTTAGTGCAGGACAGAGAGTCGTGAACAGCCAGAATGATGAGGTGATTAAAACATTGTTATGTCTGCACCAACAAGTTTGGTTCTTCTCACCAACTTTCATGGCCAGCCATATAATACAGCAGCTTTTCAACTGAAATCATATGAGGAAAACAGATTAATACATTCCAATGCATCCTGTAGTGCATCTGGGCGTCATGCACCCTGCATTTTTGAGGGGGCACATTTTCACAACTTCATGGCCACAGTGACATTCAACTAAATAAAAAGCCACAACTCAAAAGTGAATTGCTATCTCAGCAATACTGTGCTAAAAAGGGTAGCCTACAGCAGTGCCTCTTACATGTGAGATCATCAAGAGCCCAACAGCTTGTACAGAGAGGTATTACCTGGTGTTCATAACACACTGCTGTTATGGGGTGTGTAATAGTGACAGTAGGTATATAGACAATATCAGTAAAGTCATTAATAATAATGGATTGGATTTATATAGCACCTTTCCATCACAGTGTGATGCTCAAAGCGCTTACAGAAACCATTATTCATTCATACACATTCACACCGGTGGTGGTGGCAAACCTACGCCCTTGCTTTACAGAGTGGAAGAATGGACTAACAGGGATACAAAAATTTGCCCCATAGATAATATAATCAGAGTTCAGGCTGGTTTTCAAGCACAACTCATACAATTATTATTAGATAACCTTATTTTAGAATCTTTAAAATGAAGTTTATATATGGGAAGATATATTTTTATTCACACATGCCTCTCTATGGAGCCGGCTGGCCAGTCTACAGCAGGGACTTTTTTCGTATCGGTGTTGCTAGACCGGCCCACCGGGAAAACTCCAGATGGCCAGTCCACCCCTGTTAGTGCCTTGAGTAAATGACTAAACGGCCGGCATAGTCACATAGCTACGCTAGCTCAACTAACCTGTAGATTAACTAATCTTTCTCTCAACCTCAGCAGTACATTTTGCCCCGGGAACCTCATCGGATGTTAAAATCACTGGGTTGGTGTTAGCATTTGTATTGGAAGGTGGTAAATAAGCCATTTTCACCATTGGCGCTTAGCCCAAGGCGCTAGGTGCTTGTCTGACTTCCGGTTAAGAAGCAGAAATATGACGTACAAAACACACCTCTGCTAGCTCAATCTAGTTGCAACTAAAACATTCACCAGCAAAAATAATTTTTATCAGCATAGATTATCCATTGCGGTCACAAACACACATTGCTAAAAATCTTGGTCGAGCGAGCTTCAGTCTGCACTGGAGAGAGAGCGGCGGCACCTCAGCAGCCAAACTTCACCAGCAAAAAATATTTTTTTGTCACACATAGATTAGCTACCGTAGTTGCAAATCTACAGCTACCTAACACCAGTTGACTGACTGACCTGAATGTGGCTCCTTCCTGATGAGCACATCTTGTGCTGTGGGGAAAATAACTCGCTTCCTTACACAAGTTTATTCCAGTCCCAGTATTCAGTTTGGTTTATGGCTGTTTCACGTTATCTCTTCTGTGGATATATTTGTTTACTCTCTGCAGTTTGCAAGGTGGTCAGGACTAGACTGAGCTATGCTCAGTAGTAGGGACGCCTCCTCGCAGAGAGCTCACCTGATTGGTTGAGGCCTACCAGGAGCTGTGAGATTTTGGAGAGCCTGAAAACAGAGGCAGGGGCGAACACAGAGGCCTGATCTTCTCTCAGACCACTTGAATTACTGATAGCTGAGAGGGTGTAATGTAATTTTAGCTAAATAATATAAAAAGTAAGTTGCCTACCCCAGCTTTAATACATCAACTGTCAAACCTACTGATACGCGAAAGAGGGAAAGATTAATCGAAGGTACCCATACACACACCAGTGTTTCCACATACAAAGATTTATTTGTGGTGACTGTATCTGACCCACTCCAGTCAGCCACTACCACAACTAACCAGAGAGAGAGAAAGAGAGAGAGAGAGAGAGAGAGAGAGAGAGAGAGAGAGAGAGAGATAGAGAGAGACCGACAGACAGACAGAGAGAGAAAGAGAGACAGAGAGAGAGAGAGCGAGAGAGAGACAGACATATAGACAGAGAGAGAGAGAGGCAGAGAGAGAGAGAGACCAACAGACAGACAGACAGAGAGAGAGAGAGAGAGAGAGAGAGACATGAAGGACAAATGCATCCTACCTTGCCTATTCGGTCTTCTTGCAGAAAAAAGATTAAATTCATGTGGGATTGAAAGCCATGACTCAGTTTAGAATATGCGTTTTATCCACTACACTAACTGCCTGCCTGACGAAATCCAGCGTGTGAGAGCAGCATTTTGGTCAGCACATTCCTTCCTCCACCAAGTAGGTGTGAAATGTCACCAGTCAGAAGCACATTTTGATCACCTGCATGTCTGAGCACCATTATAGTCTGAAACCACAACTCGGCAAAAGCAAAAGGAGAATATTAAAGAAACGAAGGCGGTGCAATCTAACATCATTCTTCATATCTGAGTCTAGCGAACGGAGGAGGAGGACAGTCTGTATTCTATTCTCACTACACAGCATAATGTGCACATCCTTTTATTACTCACGGTAAGACACCTTTATTTCTTTATACTGTTTATACATAGTAGGAGGTTAGACAACTCATTTTCTCTCCCATTGCAGGAGACTACATGAAGTCTGCTTATGCATGCCTTAATGAGGAGCGTCAGATTCCAAAAGATCTACAGAGCCACTCCGATCCAGTTTCTCAAACAAAACCGATTCACAGTATTATTGGTAATCGCTACATAGATAATGTAAAAATTAAGAGTTGCTCTAAGCCTCCCCACCCTTGTTGCACCTGCCCTACGATATCCCTATGTCTGATCACTGACTGTGACTGCTGACCTGCTTCTCTTGGGTTCCACGTTCGCCCCGCTGATAGGCGCTACCCTCCTAACTGTTAGGGCTTTAGACTCTGTCAGCATCATCTCTAATCTCACATTTGCACATTTGAACTTTCCAGAATCTCTTTCCCAAAGTCACACTACTAAAGAGACTGTGGGGCAATCTCATTTAGTTTCAATTGAATCATTTGTAAGTTAGAAGTAGTATTTTGTAATCGCTATATGCATTTAGAGGGAGCTGGATATTTGTTGGATATTTTGTTTGTTATAATAATAATAATAATATGTTTGTTACCCATTGTTATTATTAGGTTCCTTGAGTATGGTTTTATCAAGCTGTATGTCTACATGCAATGTATTTGGAAAACTACAATGACTGTTCTCACCACAACAATTGCTGCTGCAAAAAATTATAATACAAAAGGAGGAATGCAATAGGTGGAAAAGCTATTTCATACTTAGAGCCGCATAGGCTTTACCAGTTCATTCTCCAAAAGGTTCTAATCTGTAATAGTGTACATTACTGTTATGTGTGTATGTGTTTGTGTTTTAAACTGTGCACTACTGCATGTCATTAGCCCTAGCTGTAAACTGAATTTCCTCCTTGGGAATAGAAAGAACCTTAACTGTGTTGAACTGAGTTGAAATAAGAAATAAAAAATATTAAGGCTAAATGTGTTTTCTTGGTGAATAATTATTTTAAGGTCTTAATAACGTCGGTAAGCAAAGATTTTGTACATGAAATGCTGCATGTTAGATAAAGCAGGAGTTTTGGGTTCTGTCCATTTTATTCAGCACTGCAGTAAATAAGCAAAACATCTTAATGTTGCCAGAAATGCCGTCGCCCCTCCTGGGGATAATTCCAGCAGTCTATAATGAACGCTCTTTTCAGGCCAACACTCATCAGGTCAGCTTAACACAGCAGTCCAGTGGCTCATCATCTGTTCACAGACAGATATAGACAGACCTGACCATGGCTCCATCCCATCCCAGCTTTCCACAGTCTCCCTCTGGTCAAATTAAACTTATAAGAGAGCTTGTTACTGAATTTTTGATGCTTATGTCTTATGACTCACATCCAAATGGTCTCTTCTTCAGGCTTGGTATACATTATACATAATAACCAACTGACAGCTTATACCGTTTGAGCTGTCATGACAGTTTATATAACTCACTGCCACGTTCATCTTGGATGTATTTGGATAGGATGTATGGGTATGTGTATCATTACAGATTACTCTCTAATGCAGTACATGTATTAAAATGTGTCTGTACATCATATAACCCATGGGACACAAATGTGTGTGTAGCCTACTTGTAAATGTTTTTGGAGCGACATGAGAAAACACACTCTTGCAAGGAAATGTGTAGTGGGGATGCCCTAAACAAAAAAGAAATGACTACTTTCAGAACTGTATGAGGAAATAACCCAGGGATCACGAAAGTGAAGGAAAGAAATGACCGGTCCAGATCCAACCCCATGTGGCTGCAAGCATATTCGAAACAAATCGAGTGGTAAAAAAATCGAGATACTCGGACACAACTGCTGCACAAACTCGGATAAAATTTTACTTCTCCTCAAGTTGTGTGGAACTGCCTAATTTGGAATTTTATTTGGTCAAAAAAACCCTGATTTTGCTGACGTAGCTACTATAATTGGCCATACCACACAAGTTTAGGTCAGGTTGAAAATGTATTGCATAGTTGCTCTCAGGTTTTCTCAGAACCCATGGATTTTTCAAAGTTGTCCTGTAACAACGAGAAGTCTTGGTGTTAATCCATTTGATGTGGGTCGATTTAAAGGGAGATACCGGCAAGACTGGCAAGGTCTCAGTCAGAAATGGTAACGTTATGAGACACTGTCCAGCTAAACACGACATCTTTTCACGAATAATACAATACTCATCAATCAAGCTGCTGCAGAACAATGGCTGAGCCCATTTCAATTGGAGTGATAGAATGCATTTCGTCATTACACAGTGAAAATGCTCAGGGGGATTTAACAGATTAATCATTCAAGATTTAAATACCATCTCTCTGACTTTAATCTCGTCTCTTAAAAGCTCCCTTCTGCATGAATCCTCAATTACTGGGAATAACCCAAAGACTCCCTATAGGTAGATAATGATAATATATTAAAATGTTTGCTTTTTGTCTTAATCTATGCCTGTCTCTGTGTTGTGTTAACATATTAGTATGTTTTATGTACATGTCTGCTGTGTGTGTGTGTGTGTATGTGCGTGTGTGTGTCTAGGCATGCATGCTTATGTGTATGCATCTATGTTGCAGGAGTCCTAGTAAGAATAGATGAAAGCATTCTTTCTCCAAATCACCAGAGGATGACATTCAAATGATTTTAGAAATGTTGTCCACTATATCATCACTAGGCATATATTTTCACTTTTAAACAAAGTACTATTATTCCATTCTCTGCTCAGAGTTATACTTTTCATCAAAGTATTTTGTCTTTTTTTCAAATGATTGATTTGAGAGCTGGGAAAACAGCCTACTTGCCAGTGGTAGCAGCACGTTCCCAGGGCAGCTCATTTTTATGATCCACAGCTCCTGAATTCTTATGGATATCTGCATGGTGAAAAGCAAAAATGTTCTACCAAAGTAAATGTGTTGGTTAGTACCAACATTTAAGCGTTGTGTCTGTGTGACCAGGTAGTGAGGTGGTCAGTCAAAATGGTACGATGTGGTGCCAATGCTGTACCAAGGCCTAAATGATTAAAAGTGAACAATCCCCAATATCTGGTGCTCAAGGAAAGTACCTGGTAACTCTATATGAAGGACACTGTCTATGCCAGGGGTATTCAACTGTGTGCCATGGAGGGCCGAGAGTCTGCAGGTTTTCATTCCAACCAAAGACTGCACCAGGTGATTTCACTGATTAGGTCCTCCTCTCTACTTGAAGGTGTGCTATCAGCTGCATGGCATCAGCTGATTGGCCTACTTTCTGTTATATCGTCCCTGTAAATCTGTCCTCAGTCCAGAGAGACCCCAGGAAGGAAGGACACCCAGAGAGGGTGTGTGCCGCCTTTGACACAAACGTTCCTGTTGGATGGAAATGTGGGAGCTGCCTTGCTTTTCGTGGCCCAGGGCTGGGGAAGCCACCGACTGTTTGAAACTGGACCAAGGACTGTGACTGGAAACAAGTGGAAGCTAGACACTGGATTAACCACTCTCTCTCTCTCCCTCACTGTTTTCCCTGCGTGTCTCACCCCCTCTCCCTCTGTGTCCCCGGGAGGAAGCAGTCTCCCCCAGACAAAGTGTTTGCCCCGGACCGGGAATAATTTAAGTTTCTCTTTGCTCCCATTACCCCTACACCGCACCTTATTAATAAAAAGAAACCTTTGGTGCTCTACTTTCCTGGTTCAAGTGTGCAGTGCCTCTCGCAGGCCAGGCTTCTCACAGTATTTAACGCTAGACAAGGCCAGATATGAAAGTTAGGCTAAATGAGTGCAAGGTGTGGACTTTATAAACTGATTGTGAATGTTCTTCCTGAAACCACATAGAATCAATCAGTGCGTTTACGTGGCACATTAATACTCAGAATATGAGCCTTGTCCCGGCTGAGGTCTTAGTCGGGAGATGACGGCGTTTACATGGAACGATCAGTAACCAGTATTTTCGTATACCTGTACACATGGAGATAGTCTAACGTTCTATAGTTTTCCTGCTGTGTTCTGCTGCTCTGTTCGCCAAATAACAATTACCGGTTAATATCGGCATATTCCAGCTAGCAAATTTGGGTTTTTCATATTCAGGATATGGGCTTATTCCGATGACTGTAAATGGGATATGGTGTTTACATGCCCCAACTGCATCAACCAGGATAAACGATATGAGATAAGTCAATATTAAGTACAGTGTCGCAGCCGACATCAGCTATTCATTTGGACTGCACTGCACCACCTGCAATGCTTAAAAGGTGGAAATGTGATTATTTACATGCACTCTTACACTGTACACACATTGGGTTCTGACCAAAAAAATGTGCCTTCATACCCAGAGGATATTTGGCTGCTTCAAAGCATTGGCACTATATGTAAATTATGCTAATTAAATTAAACAAAGAGCATTGCCAAGCAAAGCTCACTGGTTTCCACACACCTGTTCAGTTTGGATGGAACAGTTGGTTCAATTTGAAGCAATTTGGCTTCACAGGCTTTAACATTGACATACATTTTTCTGTATTTAAAGTGTAAGTGCTGAGTTTCTTAACATTTTGCATAATGTCCTGATTTAAATTTATAGCAGCAAAATCAATTCAGACTGGTAATAAATTCGAATGAACTCAATGCTTTACATTATGTCTGCTGTAGTTTAAATGATGCTAGGGGCCAGAGCTAAGACAGGGCTGGCCCGGGGCGTGGAGAGCTGTGCTAAGTAGGAAAACGGAGCACTACTGCATCATTGATGAATTACAATTGAGACAAAAAGACCGCATGAGGAGAACATTTTGTGCTACAACGCATAAATACATTAGCCCATGTAACATATAAAGAGCACTGATTATCCAGCGCTGCATTTGAGCGCTAAAGAAATGCTCTTGATTTATTTCATCATTAATATTCATAGCATCTCAAATAAAGTTGGCTCACATTAAAGGAACGTGACACTGGGAGGGTTAACAGACACAAACACACCTATAGATTCCATAACAGCTTGGATTGTGCACCAGTTTAGCTAGAAACGGCGTCGGGACAAACCGTGAGCCAGTTTAATGAAATTCTTTCGATGCTCAGTTTTCCAACACGCCCTGCACTACACTGAGCATTAGACACACCCCTAGACCAATGGCATTATGTTAGGATGCAGCTAATTCAAAAAGGGGCGTGGCCCACCAAGGCAAGAGAGGAGAGAAAAACAGCCTAGCAATAGTTGGCAAGGAGACATAGAAATGAGTAAAAGGACCAGAGATGCCTACTCCTTGCTCTGTGCCCGGTTGTATTATTGCCAGTGTTTATGTTTTATATCATATTTGTGCAGGACTTACTTGTTAGTCATTTGCCCTCTCTGTGCAGCTGTTGTCTCTTCCACCAGTTTATCCTATTGGTTGTGCGGAAGAATGAATTTGATGTTGAGCAACGCACAATGATCCCTGTTCTACAATGTCAGCCATGGATTCAAGCTAAAACTGTGCACTGTCCCATTTGCTGCAGCATATACTCTCAGTCTCTGTGGGCATGTCTGTGGAATACTGCACATGCATCACTACTCACTGTTAGCCTGTGCCTCTCCAGTCCCTTCGTCCGTCCCAGCGACGTCTTCCCCTGGAGGGGCTGCTTGACTCGTGGCAGCAGCTCATTCTTGCGTTCTTCCCTCCTTTGCAAAATCTCCTCAGCAGTGTATTTTGGTTCATCGCCACACCCCCACCCGCCACCTCAGATCAGATGATGCCAACCTCCTGACCCCCATCACCAGGACTAAGCACCGCACCTTGGGGGACAGAGCATTTGCCATCGCTGCCCCGCCCCTCTGGAACTCCCTCCCCTCACCCATCAGAAACTCGGACTCACTCCCCTCATTCAAAAACAAACTCAAAACCCATCTTTTCACAAAGGCCTTCAATATCTGACTCCCACTGCCTCTCCAGAACTAAAATGCACACTCTTTTTACCCTCATTTTATCAACATTCTGCATCACTTTGTATCAAAGTATGTATTATGCATTTTATTTATATTTTATTTCCCCCTAGCTGCTGTAAAGTGTCGTTGAGTACTTTGTATGTAATTGTATGCATTATGTATTTTTATATTTATTCAAATTTCCCCTAGCTGTTGTAAAGTGTCTTTGAGTACTACAAAAAGCGCTGACAAATAAAATGTATTATTATAATTATTATTATACAAGAATGGCTGAAGTGTAAACTCTGATAACATGTGGTTGAATATGTTGTTGTCCATTACATGTTTTGCCAGTGGCATACCTCTCTGCAGCCATGGCTTCCTCAGCTTTTGGAAATAAGCAGAACTCACAAGCTAACTGGCTAATATGCTAGCCGTATCTACATTTTTGTGTGTGTCCTCACTGGGGACTGGAGCCTATCCCAGCATACATGGAGCGGAAGATAGGGAAACACCCTGGACAGGTTCCAGTCCATCACAGGTCTATCACAGATGGACAATCACTCACACTTACATTCATACCTGTTGACAATTGAGAATCTCCAATCCCCCTGACTTGCATGTCTTTGGAATCTGGGAGGAAACCCATGTGAACACGGGGAGAACATGCAAGCTCTACACAGAGAGGGCCGGGGCCAGGAAATGAACCCAGGACCTTCTTGCTGTAAGGTGACAGTGCTAACCACTGAACCGCCATGCTGCCCTCCCTGATAGGTCGGATTTGTGACGGAATTTGGATGTAGTAAATCCTGAAACCCAGGAAAACAAAAATACCCAAGTAGAGTTGGTATTTCCAATCTGAAGCACTTTTATGTTCGCCGAAGGACCTACTAAATTAGATGTATGTTGTTGCTCATGTTGTTGCTTGTACTTGTAAATAATGTACGGTGTTGCTTTCCTTTGAGAGGTAGAGCTTCAGCTGAGTGATGATGCAGAAAGAGGGAGAGAGGGAAATGTTGAAGGCACATTCTGTCTCTGGAATTACAGGAGAGGATGGAGAGAAAAGACAGAGAGAGAGATGGACAACCTGACAAATAAACAGGCAGACGAACAATACCTGAGAAAAAATAGCAGTGAGATTGTGTGTTATGCCTGATGAAGATGAATAAAACACAGAGTAAAAATCTAATTGAATGTCTGATTATTCATTTTGTGGATCAAATAACAGGAGAATCCAATGAGATGCTGCACAAATCTTTCCTGAAACACAGTTATGTCCTATTTAATATAACAATTTATACTCAGCATCGTATACTGTACATATATATATATATATACTGTACACTATATTACTGGTGAATGCTAGATAAGGATGTCATTCAACATGGTGCACTGTAGGTTGTTTGCCCATGACTGTTTTTGTTTAAACCTGTGTAAGCCTTATATCAGGCTTCATAGTTAAATAGAGAATGTTCTCAGACCAGTTAGGTAATGTATCCCTAGCATGGAACACAGGCTGAATCAAGTTTGCTCAATATTATGAACAGATGGAACAGATGATGCTTACTCACTGGGAAAAAACGGTCGCAGTCAATGATGCTGTTAGTTACTGCGCCATATTTGAGGTTTCTTTATGTGTGCCACAATGCAGTCACCACTTATGGTTTTTATGACACATTTTGGAAGACATGGTAGTTAGGATATTGGTTGGTCACATGGCATTATGTACCATCAAGTGGATTTCCCAAGTGAAAAAAATCACTTTGTTTTAGTCCATTTAAAAAAATCTATTTTTGCTAATGCACATGTTAAACCATGGCCAGACTGTTGTCTGAGCTGTCTTGGCTTGTCTTTTTGTCATTTGGTATTTTCCTGATGTAGAAACTTGCTATTGAAAAGTCGCATGCTGGCAGACTGAATAACATATTTTTCATCTTTGCAGGGAACCTGAAAAATCTATTCCCCACTTAAAAAGACCGTAAATGCTTTTTGCATATTAACATTTCTCATTCTACACTGAACGGCTTTCCCCAATGAAATCAGGGAACAGGTGTTCATCTTTTGATTATAAAGGTTAAGTTCTAGACAAAGTGAACCTTTTCTTCAAATTGAATGCTTCCAGGTGCAGTGCAATAATGTCACCACTCAACAAACAATTATGTGCATGATATGAACAAAAATGGAAAACATCTAGGATAGCCCAATGAAAAGTTTTGTTTTGTTAGCTATAGCTAACTGTACCAAATTCTTTAAAAAAGTGAGCGCCAGTGCAAAGCTCCACCCAAGTGAAATTTGATTGGTTTGAAAATGTCAATAACCCACAGTGTGAACCAACTCTTTGGTTATAACTTCGCCAGACAATTTGGCATGAGCAAGAGGTGTGGCTATGCAAGATTAATGTATGCATTATATATGTCAGCCCAATAATGCTATGTAACAGTTTTTGCAGGGATATGTGAAAAAAAAAAAAGTGGTGCCCCCTCAGGTAAATTGGGATAAGATCCTGAATTATAGATTTTTGTCCCATCGATATAAACATATATAGTCTTCTATTTAATAAAATAAATAAATAATTAAGTTGAATGGGTTGGGAATGGGTCATTAGTACACTGCCAACTGTAGGATACAAAATATTCCAGTTGATCTTTTGTGTCGTACTAAACGAGACTGGGGTTGAAATGTCATTCAACCCTATCTGAGACCCTAAATAAATGATCCGTTCAAACTCGATCAATGTGCTCTGAATATTGGAGTGGAGTGTTTGTAGAATAATAGCAGAATAGTGCACAATCTGGAGCTGTGTCTTGGCTTGTCAGTTGGGACAGGAGACGAGGGCACTGTAGTGGTAAAGGCAAGATTTCATAGATGAGTTCCTCTGATACTTCACACTCCAGAAACGTGGAGATGAAAGGTAACTTTGAAAGCAGCTTGTGAGGTCACTTTGTCATCAATCAGTATTCCCTTCTGCTCTTGCCCGCTGACGATCTCCGTCCAGCAAATTACACCCTCCGATGCTTCAAAGAGCACCGTGACAAGTCTCCCACTGACTCCGACCGACTGCCGGTGTCCCCAGCCTTGGATCGACACTTAAAATGAAGCAACCATTGAAACGGGGGAGAAGAGGCCATTTTAGTCTGCACAGAATCATTCTATACCCCGCTGAGTGTTAGACAACAAAGAGCCGTAGGGGGCCTTCTTGCATGTCAATTGGGGTTTAGAGGAATGTGGGATAAGATGCTCCGCTCAAAAATTTCATGTCTATGTCAAGCACTTGACACAATAGAATCAGGGTGAGATTTGAGGTTGTTTTGTCAGACATACTCTAAAGTATTTTACAGCCGTTAAATCTTAATGGGTAGTTGATTTCTTTTTAAACATATGAACACATTTTTGACAATGACCATTTTCATGTAATAAAACGTTGCATTAATGCACTTTAGTATGTATGCATCATCACTATGTGGGAAATGTATCAGCATGATATTTACACCGCACACTGTGATGAACAAATTCAATCTGCAGCCAACTGATTGAGCAATTTGCTCAGCAACTGAACACAATAGGCCATCAATGTGCAGGAATACTAATGTAAATGACAGACCCAGGAGTGACATGGTCGCTCCTGGGTTACAGGAAACAAAGAGTTGGAATCTGATGTTGTATTTTACTCTTGATCATTACAGAGGGTTAGCAAGCATTGCTGATAATTCACCTTAAAGGAATTGGCCGGTCTGCTAAGACCCCAGGTTAATTGTTGACCTGGTCTATGTCGAGATGTAAATCAGCCATGAGTTTTGATCAACTCACCCTCTCTCGCGGAGTACCGGCGTTCCGAAATTTGGCTCTTGGCCAGTCATTGAGATCCATTGTATTCCAAACGAGTGTTTAGCAGCTCCCATAGCTGTGTCTTTGTTATGTCCAACACAAGTAAGCGCATACGAACTATCCTGGCAAGGTGGTTTTCTCCAATAGTGCTCACAAACCAAGAAATAAACATGTTTAGATTCCGTGTTTACACGCCACTGCGCATGCGCCACTGAGACGTGAGAAAACTCTTGCACGCTCATGCCATGAGTCATGGACTCTGACGCTGTGTTATCCGGTGACGATAGGATTCTGTGTTTAGACGCCACTGCGCATGCTCAGCAGAGTCAGGTTACATGCTCAC
>OMLI01090705.1:0-10606 GCA_900302605.1 Rondeletia loricata | reverse complement strand
ACTAATGTAAATGACAGACCCAGGAGTGACATGGTCGCTCCTGGGTTACAGGAAACAAAGAGTTGGAATCTGATGTTGTATTTTACTCTTGATCATTACAGAGGGTTAGCAAGCATAGCTGATAATTCACCTTAATACGATTTTGTCCTCACCTTGGGCTTGATCCATTTTCCTAATAGAGATGTTCTTCTTTAGTCTCTAGTTCATTACATTTTGGCTCTAATGCTTGATTTTGATTGGAATTATTATAAAACACTATTCACCTATTCAGTTCATTAAACAATTATGAGCTAAATATAGTATACAAATAGTATCTATCACTAAGAGTTTGGGCCATGCTTATTTTTCAACTACAAGTTTTATGGATGCAATCAGCAATTAATTTGACCATCTATGTGTTGAATATACTCACATTTGTTCTTGAAGAGTTTTACTTTTAGGAGGAAAATACTTTTACTTTCTTAACCTATGATAACTCAAAATACAAATATATTTTCCTCCTTTACAGCCTCAAACCACATGTAAAACTATGACTATAGCTGTCATAGTATCAGCCCTGATATCAAAAGCTCAAACAATACTCCCACTTTTTCGGTTGAAGATTCCTTATCCATTATTTCCAGCGATAAACCTGCCAGTTCTGCTCAAATTAAATCCATAACTAGGGTGAATTGTTTTGCATCTTGTGCTTGTGCCATGGTGGAGTGCATATTGTTCAAATCTTTAGAGAATCTCAAGGAAACAAAGCAACATAACTCCGTATAGACATCTGAATCTGTGTCCTGAGTCTGAATAAAGTCAGGCACAAATAGCTTTTTACTTACAGTGCAGAGTCCATAGGGAGGGTAAGGGATTTGATATGAATACTGAGCGGAAAAAACAAGAAACAAGACATCCAGGACTGAAACACTGGGAGTTAAAATGGGTTATTGGGCGTACAAGGTCTCCTTCATATCCTCTGAAGGGATGAATAAAGTGAAATAGGCTGGCTGCATGGAATACTAAGTTGTCAAAAGCAAATTAACTTACTGCTCATTAATATTTCAAGGCAAACTACCTGTTTATGAACTCCCATTAAGGTGTCAGTTTCAACATGATTTGTTTATTTCTCTTGATCTCGTGATCTTTGATGGACAAGAAAAGAAAGAGTAATTTTTGTCTTGACCTACATTGACAGGAGGGAATAACTAAACTAGGTTATGCTTTGATGCAGAGGATTACTGGGTTTGCTGCCTCTTATTGTATAATTTGACTGTTTTGAATATCTGGTGAAGTGACCGAGTGCTACGTGGCACTATTGCCAGACATGACATATATATGGGAACCGCTTCCGGGGTTTACACATGTATACAGTATAATACAGACGAAACGGAAAGACACAGTGAGAGAGACAGGACAGAGATGGCGAAAGAGATGATGAGAGAGAGAGAGATTGTGAAACTCTACAATTTGTTCAAACTATTGAAAAATGGTCTGCCACCCATGAACTCTACAAAGAAGAGAGACTGTATAAGATACATACATCTTTCTCTTCGGCTCTCAGGACACTACGACTTAACCAGCACTCTTTCACTCCAGAGAGAAATTTAAAGACAATGGAAAGGGAAAAAAATGGGGCATTAAATTTTCCACTGACCGTCCAATGTCTCTAGTAAAAGGGGTCAGGGCACTGTGGTATAATTGTTCTAAGATCAGCTTGACAGTAATTTTGGCACAAGGCACTGTCACCATGACAGGGTCATCTTTGAGTCCAGGGTGGGTGAAAGCTGCTCCCTTACCCCACCATAATTCTCCACTAAATTAAAAGGCCAGAGCCCATGCCCTCCCTCCAGAGTGTCAGCCCTCCCTGCCAAGGCTTAACAAGTCAATTGCTGAAGGTTATTGTTATTGTGTGACGTTAAATCCAAGCCATGATATTAGCATAATTTCCTGACCAGTCCCTTTAACCTCTAGTCACCTTTAATTGGTCAGGGCTTTTTAATCGCGGTGTTTTATGTTGCACTGAGTGTGTTTCTCATACTTATTATGGCGGCTGGACATTGTATGTGACAGCACAGCATGAAATGAACAGGCAGAACGCACCCAAACAAGAGACATTCCCCCGAATATCCTCAGGAGTTTGGTTGTATTTATCGATGTCACTGGTAACATTATTCCCAAGTAGTGATCGTGGTTATTGTGCGCACAAAAGAAACACACGAGCCAATGTGCAATGACAGAGCCGTGCGGCACCTTGGTGTCCCTTGAGCTCTGTGCTCCTGTCTTCTCTCGGTAATGGTGTCCTGGAGACGTGTCGCACCTTGGTAGCAGGTGGATTGCCAGGTGTGGCGGTTGGCAGCCAGGCTGTCATGTGCTGAGGGTGAGATGTCACAGCTCTTAAGCAGAGTGAGTAGTTCTTGAAGTATTTACACTGGCTACCAGCAGATCTCAGAGCTCCTTCAGTTACAAAATGTACTAGGGAATGCGGATTACATGACCCGGCACCTGCAGATTGCTCAGTAAAACTTTAATCTTGGGCATCAGTGTCTGGTCATGGATCTCAGAGAGGGGCACTCAATAGTCCCATGACGAACCTAGTATCCATTGTAGGCAGCAGTGAGAATCCCGATGTCACTTCTGTCTGGTGCCCAAGCTTCTGACCCGTACGTATGCTACATGATATTTTGGCCATTGTATTTGATCTGCAGGTCAATGGCACTGCAGGCAAAGATAACCATATTCAGTGCATGTTGCATTGATTCCAGTGAGTGGGGAAGGAGGGTGATTTTTGTATCTATCTGTAAAATTTCTGTAGAATGCGTTCACAGATGACATGACGGTCCCGTTTAAGGTTTAAGGAAGACGTCAGCTCCTGTGTTTCTCCTACTATTACTAATGTGCATATTAATCTCGTCCTCTGCTTGGATGGCTAGTAGCTCCCTTGTCTCGGAGTCTGTCATTTTTGAAAATGCTTGCAGTGAGCAAGTCCCAGAATGAAATATGCCACGTGTGAGCGTGCTTGACCTGTGAATCTTACGGCTTTTGTTCACACTAGCGTCGCAAAGGAAGATTTCACTAAGTCTTGAGGGGGGAAATTGCCAGATAATATCGGAATATCTACTCCGGCTCCCGTTCACACATGACCCCGACACGGGACCTTGTGTAGGCTCTAAGTCTAGAACACATCTTTTTTTAGTTTGTAAGTCTAGCAGGAGTCTCTTGAGTCATGGTACATCTTCAAGTTTCAATTCCCTCATTTTTAAATGACATTATTTCCTTTGCCACGGTATATGCCATCCTGAACGAAGTTGTTTTCTGGAGTAAACTGGCTTGTAAATCAACCACATGGTTTGGGACGGTGTCTTTTTCTTTGTCTCAGCTATCTCTTCTGCCCTTTTATGGGGAGTCTAGACTATCTCCAATTTTTTTAGCCTCTTTGCATCTGGACCACAAACATCACCATTTACAAAACAACAAACAACAGGCTCTTTGCTTCCCTGCACAATTAACACTCTAACTTTCTCCCATTGACGTCAAGCCAGATGTTGCGTTCTCTCCATTCTCCCATCTGCTTGGTGGTCCAACCAGCCAGCAGGTAATTGTCGCAGGTGGAGACGGGCCTTGCATCCACCTCACCACCTCCCGTTTCCCCAGAGGAGCTCTCAGCCTCAATCTGGCCTGGAAGGTGTCTTGGCGGGAGAGCAGTCGCAAATTCGCCCCTTGGTAGTGTTGATGCTAGGTGCAGCAGCAGCACTATTGTTAGCTGCTTGTTCTCCCTCTTCCTCAGCAGCACTTTCTGTTGTTCTATTTCAGCTTTTTAGAAGTAAATCCAAAATTGGCCAGTAATGTAGCTTGGTTTCTCTTTGACATAATTTTCCTGACCTGAGCAGTGTGAAAAATCCTGTTTCGGTTGAGTGTCAGAGGAAAAACTGTTAATTGTCCATCTGTTGTAGAGTAAAAACATGCCAACTAATGTGCCAAAGTGCCACCCTTCAGATAGATAGATGCCAGATAGATGACTGATATTTTACTATACTCATATTTGGGGATGCATATTTTTCTTTCTTTTTGCAAAGTGAATAATGGGCATTGAACTGTAGCTCCATGCAAGGAGTTGGTGCTTTATTTGTTTGCATTTGGTAAATATTTATGGTATGCGCCCAGAATGTGAATATTTGGTTTGAAATAACCTTGTGCAATTTCTTTGTCATTGTATTTTATGTAAATTGTTAAAGGAATAGATCACCCAAAAATGAAAATTCATGCATTAACTACTCACCCCCATGTCAGTTGATAGGACCACCAAACACACAGCGGGTTAGCCCCCGTAGTTCCCTCTCAGCCTTCTCCCAAACTATTGAAGTTAACAGGGCCATCTTTTTACAGCTCCAAAAAAAAGCATAAAATGTCCATAACATTTCTCCAAACCGCTTGTGCTGCATAATAATAATAAGTGTTTTGTAGTCAAACGATTGCACCGTGGGTCCAAAAGTCCAATATTTACCTCAATATCTCCTAGAATTTCCCCGCTCACAAAGCTCTGGTCACCCTACAGCAATGAGTCATAAATACAACTCATTGTGTATTCATGTACTTTTGGTCAGAAATAACTAAATGGGCCCTGAAACAAAAGTAGCTTTTTGTGTCACAGAGCTACTTTGTGCTGCAACTTGGCATCTTGGGTATCATGTAAAATGTGACTTTCCCATTTGTATTTACCACTTTACTGGGTCGTTCAAGCGCGCTCTCCACATAATTACAATATTTCTGACAGCATTTGAAGGCAGCATCTGCTTACTACTGTGTGGTGGCTGTAGGCGCATTGTAGAACAAGTCATTGTCAGTGGGGAAAATGTGTGAACGCATTCTACATAGAAATTTTTGGGATAGTAGCTTATGTGTGAACAGGGGAAACCACTAGTACTGCCAGAAAGGTTAACAAGGCAATCTTCGGGTTCTATGTGTGAAAGGGGCTCTACTCAACCAATCAGATCAAAGGATGCAAACAGGTAGCAATATCTATACACAATATATACACAAAATAATTATTACTATTATGCATTCATATTCAAGAAAAATACCAAGGCAGTGGATCAATGGATCATTGATATACAACTGTATAACCATTCATTCGTTTGTTTTTTCATTCATTATCCATACCCGCTTAGTCCTATTCAGGGTCACAGGGGTGCTGGAGCCTATCCCAGCATGCATTGGGCAGAAGGCAGGGCAACATGTGTACAATAATGGTTTTAACTTCATGACAAGAGTGTTCCTGACTGAACTTCTGTTGAAGGATTGCATGATCCTCTTAAGAAAATTCTACAACCATGAAACCTTTTCAAAACCAATTAGATAAAGTGAAAAATGCATGGTCGTCAAGCCAAAGACAAGGCTGTTACTGAAAAGTTGACATTTTGGAGATACAAGGTTTTCACCTGACAAGAGCGATGTATGATATTAATAGAAGTAGTACTGTATCATAGCATGAGATATAGAGCTTTGAGATACACGAACTAAAGATGATGTATAAACATAATCCATTCCACGCAGAAGTACCTCATGCATTTATATGAAAGGAATAAGTGTGTTTGTGTATGGAAATTAGATTCACTGTGAGACATTCAGATTGAATTACTGAGGCCTTGCTTCACTGGGACGCTTTTATAATGCATCTGATCTATTCACTTTTTGCCTTATCAGTTGAAGAAAAAAACAGGATGTCATTGAACATCATCTAAATTAGATGCTTTTGTAGTTTGAAATATGAAGAAATCACATCAGCAATGTTCAGATGCAATTTTGAGTTCTGTCAAGTGACTTCAAGCATCTGTTGGAGTAAGTTTGAACATAATTTAACATCAAAGTCAAGTAGGATTTCTGTTTTCCATCCGTATGGCATAGCAAGCTTTTCATTCACAATGGCAGACATGCATTAGATGGAATGTTTTAGGTGAAAGGACATCTAAAGTGTTTGAGTATGAAGATTGCCCTCTGTCTCTCTGTCTTCGTCCCTCTGTGTCTGTATATTTCTCCCTACCTACCCACAACTCAATCCATACATCTCGCCATCCATTCATCCACCCAACCGTCCATCCATTCACCTACACGCTTTTGAAACAACAGCAACAACCTTCACGTATATTGCCTCTCCAAATATTGATGTGCAAATGCTTAAAATAGACATGAAGCATCTGCACGGGGATGCAGACTTGTGGATTACTCCTCCATCACACTGAGTCTCCAGGGTGCAATCATGCCATTCATACTGGAGCTAACTAAAACAATTTCACACCATGTTTCACGATGTTAATGGTATCAGACGCATTTTCCATTTGGCCATGTATGTGCAGCAAGAGGAGTGTGGAGGATATATGATCCAACAGCAATGTGTTTTTCTCCCCGTACTGGAGACGGAGAGGAAGGAGGGGTTAAATTGTGTAGGTGTAAACAGATGGCATTATAAACAGATGATAGATGGGAACAGGAAAGAGAAGTGGACTGTATCATGGAAAAGGTAAAAAGTACACTGGTACAGGAGACAGAGACATTATATGGGAAATTAACATTGGTTTATGATGAGGTGGAAAAGGCTTTGTTGTGGTGTGTGTGTGTGTGTGTGTGTCAGTTGTCTTCCTCTGACTAGATGCAGAGGAGCGCTCTCATTTCGGCATCAGTCCAATTTGAAGAATTGCTAATTAACACAACCAGTTAAATGTTAAAGTAGTGTGTGCTTGATCCAACAACATAGTGGCTTTCTTAAGTAACTATTGTGGAAATGTAGGACTTGACATGTCAAATTACCAGAGCCAATTTTCCGGACTTTTGACTCTGGCTCTCATTCTAAAATGACCCTTGAACGGAAAAGTTCTGTGACATTTATGGGAAAGCTTGGCTGTGTGAAACGGCTTAAAGCAATTTGAAAGCATGTTTTTTTTCTCTTCTTCTTTTGAACAGTCTAGGTCAGGGTTGTCAAACTCAATCTCCACAATGAGAAATTAGAATCTAGTCAAGGGACAGACATTTAATTATATATTTTAAATGAACAACACAAACTAATGATCTTTGGCCACGTTTCGCGATGCCCGGCTAAAAAAGACGGGGACAAAGAAAGCAGCCAGGGATGCAACTTGCATTGCAGCAGTAGCTCACTTAGTTTGAGAGAGAGGCATACTATAGGCACTTTAGTTAGATAGAAACTTCATTATTTTCCTTTAGTCTTGATTAAATTCATGAAATAGGAGGAGAAAATAGGTCTGCGGTCCAGCAGTTGATCAAAGGCAGAAGGCTTACAGTTGCTTATTAGTGGCAACAGTAGAGCTGCGGCAAAAAGTACAATTCAAATGGGAGAAAACTAATCAGTCCTACATTTCAGCATCCCCATTAAATTGGGATGCTTGGGTGTGCATGGGCCCATTGAGTCATAAATAAAGTATACTCCAATCAAATTAATTAGGAGCTAATTAATTAGATTAAACTCTATAAAATACCAATATCACATCAATTACATACACCTTACACACACCACACACTCATACCTTTACCCCAGGATTACTGAGTGGACTCCACATGATTATGTCCCTTCGAATCATGTCAGTGGATTTGTAGGGAATCTCTTTTTGACCATGGGTGACAAATGAGAAACATGACCAATCATTACAATCTACAGGGGTCAGTGGATGCTAATGAATGGCAGCTATTTTCCACACGTCATTAATTGCATATTGCAATGAGTAATGCATGATCCTCACAGCAGTCTATTGGCTGGTGGGGAACAGGAAACAGCCACAGCCACTGAACCCACATCTACTGTGCTTGTTTGCATAATGGCTCTCTGCCTCAATTGTGTCCCCGCCTCAGCTTCTTTGTAGAATTCTGTCATTTGTTCAGCGATCTTGGGAATACTCGGTTCCCTGGGGTCTCTAGGTGTTTCCATTCTCTCTTGCACATTTAAAATATTCAACTAACGGGCATCCAGGTGGCTCAGTTGGCTAATGTCCTGGGTTCAAATCTCGCCTGAGACCCTTGTTCCATGGCATCTGCAAATCTTTCCTCTCTTTCTCTAACTTCAACTATCTAATAAAGGCAAAATGCCCCCACAATAACCATAATATGTTAACCCAAAATGGGACTTGCTACAACAAATAAATAAATCTTTTGTCTCTCATCACAAAACTCCCATCATAAAAATGTCAAATGCATTATTGAAAAGCTTTTCCAGGGCTGTAACACAATGGATATACATTTTCACACTCTCCTTATTTAATATTTGAATTTATGAGGCTTCAAAAGCATGTAAATGTCCTAAATCTATGACAGATACAATTCTGCATTTGTATTAGCTATAATCTTGTAGGTGTGTTTTCCCATATGCACTCCACAGTTTAGGAGCGTATTACATCCTCACTACTTTTCTCATGAACATTGGACGTTGCCTCTCTCAAAACTATGTTAAAATCCTAAAAACTAGACTTGAAGTTCACTATTAATATCAGAAATACTTATAAACCTCTCACAATAAAAAATAAAAATATGCAGGAGCTAAATATTTTCTGAACATACAACTGCTTATCGGTTTTACTTAGCACCATTGAACACCTTATGAACCCTGCCCCTTCTGCTGCTCTGCTGACTGTGAGAAGTTTTTTGCCTTTTTTTGTTCAGAGGACTGATAGTATCAGATCTAAGCTCACTCCTGCTGTTTCTATTGCTAATCTTCCAGGGCCCAGGCTTAGCTTATTAAGCCACTTTTTTACCACTTTAACTGGAGGACCTTTTGAATATCAATCACATATGAGACTGTCCTCCAGTCCCCTAGATATTATTTCTCAAAGAGGTTATGGAGAGTGTATGCTCCAGCTTATTGTCCATTGTGAATAACTGTCTTTCCACACTGACTATTTCAAAGTCGACTTTTATCTCCAAAAGGTTTGAAAACGTAATATCAAAGCAACTACTAATAGTCTAGAAGCAGTGGATGGAAGTCATCTTTTTGAAAACCTTCTGTCATGTTTGTGTGAACATCGATGCCGAAACTGCCCTCAGGGTTATTAATAATACAGATGCTGAGTGCTGCTTCAACACAGGTTCAAGAACGCAGCACTGCATGCCTGGCTGACATCTCCAGGTGGATGTCTTCCCACCACCTCACGCTCAATCTGGACAAGACTGAGCTGAACTTCTTCCCGGGAAACCCTGTCCCCTACAAGATCTCTCCATCACCACTGACAAAACCAAAGTAACACCTACCCCATCCGCCAAAAACCCTGGTGTTATCCGCGACAACCCACCGTCCTATGAGGCCCACAATGAAGCCACTACTCGATCCTACAGATTTGCTCTTTACAACATCCGTCGGATCAGACCCTATACTTCACCAGGGAGTCTGAGCAGCTCCTGGTCCAAGCTCTTGTCATCTCCAGGCTCGACTGCTGTAACTCCCTCCTTGCTGGCCTCCCTACATCCACTCTTAGACCCTTAAAGCTCATCCAGAATGAGCTGTGAGAGAAAGTGAGAAAGCCTGGCTTGTCTTCAAGCTCCCTAAATTCTCCCATGTAGCCCCCCTTCCTAGTAGTTGGTGTCGTTACCATGTCTTTATGTTATTATATTATTATACTTACACTTGCTTATCAACCTAATTATGTTTCTTCTGCTTCACTGGTTAATATCATTGATTGAACCTTGTGGTGTGCCTCAAGGTTCAATTCTTTGGCCAATACTGTTTTCTTTATATATTGTTACCCTGATTTGCAATAAATGCAGCAGAGATTTCGAGGCAGGTTGTTCCAGAGAGATGTTGATCTATAAATAAAAGATACTGTACTTTCTATGAGCAATGACCTATATGAAGTCAATGAATTATTGACTATCAGCACAAGCAGTCAGCATACATGGCAACGCAACAAGACTACACTTATCAATGCAATGAATCAACTTAAACGCAAGTCAATGACAACTCTTGACAAGTTAATGAACCCAGTGTCTAAATTCTCCACTCCCTAACCATAGTAGTTACAACTGATAGTATGATTATGGATATAACTAGCCAGAGTGTATTGTTAGCATTAATATTATAAACAAATGTAATAATCACCCTACAACCAATCAAAACAGAGTATTCTCCCAGGTCTTCCAGGTCAGGTATCATATTTGTACATTAAATAAAATGAACAGTTGGTTAACTGGGAGGTGATTCTGCTGCTGGAACCAACAAAATTGTCCATACTTTATTCATGCTTATTGTTTACATTGTACCTCAGCATCCTCCTACATAATGTTATGACATCATGAAACTGTGACCTGGCTTAGCCTTTGGCCATTCCTGTGGTGCCTGGGGCAGATGCCTCTTGTTCTGCAGCTATCTTTTGCTTTGCTACCTCGCTGCTAGTCAGTGTCTCCCTCCAAGGAAGATGTCCCCTGCAGCTGTCCACCTCACCCACAGCCATCCTCAGCCTGACCTCGTTTCATGCTTGGGGTTTGACGCATTGCTCAGCTGCCCTTTGGCCTTCCTCCACCAGAATACTCCTAGCAAAGCCTGAGGATGAGTCTAAGGTCAGGAACTCAGGAAGACAGAACTCTCAGCCTTAGTAGTGAGATGAAATGCAAATCTCTCCTCATTGCTCTGTTC